>OVAW01000046.1:6209-31570 GCA_900406365.1 Heliophila coronopifolia | reverse complement strand
AAGATAAATTTTAAAAAATTTGGGATCTTTATTTATATGGTCGTTTTTTGGCGCGTGCAAATAGAGCAGTTGCAAATGACTCAAATCAAATACAAAATTTTTTAAAGAAAATTTTAAATAATTATATAAATTAAGGTCGTGATAGTTTTAAAAATTTATCTTAAAATAATAAACAAGAATTTAATAAATTTTTTGAAAAGGGTCATCTAATAGTGCAAATGGTGAATGTGCAAATATATATATACAATGCTTTCTTTTAGCACATGTAAATGAAGCGGTTGCACAGAGCCCTAACTCAAATACAAAATTTTTTAAAGAATTTGTAAAATATCTATATAAATAGGGCCCCAATTTTTTTATAAATTTATAAAAGGTTTAATAAAATTTTTGAACTGGGTTCTCCAATAATTCCAATGGAGCACGTGAAAATATATATATATATATATATGGTTGTTTTTAAGCACGTGCAAATAGAGCAGTTGCACATGCCCTAAGTCAAAATACAAATTTTGTTTAAAGAATTTGTTAAATATTTATCTTAAATATGAACTACGGCCCCCAAAAAATTAAAAATTTATCTTACTATAATAAAAAAAAAATTTAAAAATTTATCTTACCATAATAAAAAAAAAAATTTAGTAAATATTTTTAACAGACTTCTCCAATAGTTTGAGACTACATTGGTGGAAATGTCCATATTTGTCCGCACAATATGATATTTGATCCCAGACCTGCTATTTATTTCTAAAATCTCAAAAAATATACCTGTTTATGAGCTACATTTGACTAAAATCTATACCCGTCCAATACAAAACCATTCAAATAATATGTATTTTGGGTATTTTAATTTTTTACAGAAAACAAATAATGGACACTAAAAATAAACAAAATTGGGATATCCCAAGGTTGCGGCCAAGTCCGCGTACACCACTTGCCTGCGAGATACGAAAATAGCTTTACACATTTTTTACTACAAACATACACATATTTAAAATTATCCTTCCATTTATCCTACGAAACTTAGAAAAAAATGGATTGTCCAACATATATGAGTAGTGCTAATAAAAAAAAATTAATTTACTCATATTTGAATAACAACCCTTAGTTTTCTAAATGTTTCATATAATTAAATATATTTTTCTTTCCAAATATTACCCATTTCTAGAGGTGTCACATAGATGGGCTGCCCGCGAACTATGCCTACTACTCCGCACTGCGAATATAGTCATTTTTATTTTGTCCTGAATTAAAAGCAAACTTTGGATGTACATCCATATTTTTCAGCTGATAATGCGGGTGAGCGCCCGCGGGTTTATGCAGTTTTATCTCAAATCCGCCACTCATTTCTAAAAACACAAAAACTACACCTACCCAAAAGCTACACTAGCCCAAATTACAGAGACCGCCAAAAGCTACACTGACCAACACCCAGCTAAACAATTTTTATTTTGAATATTTTAGGAAAAAAAATTAGACAAAATTTCGGACTATAACTCGGGTGTAACCCACGGTCACCGTTTTCCTGCAAATTACCGCTTATCCGCACGGTAGATATATGATTTTACACACTTTTACCGCAAGTCCGTATGGATTAAAAATCTTCCGCCCATTTCACACGCGGACTAAAGAAAATCCCGCGGAGAAACCGTCCGCCCGGCTGCCCATTTGTCACTCTACCCCATTTACCTTTTCATCTGATGAACAGTGATTAATCAATCTTCTTCTCTTTTTCTGATTTCTGCTTACCCTAAACCCATTTGATTACTCCACCTGAAATTCCTCTACGATCCAGCGATGAGTTCCGAAGAAGCCAAAGTCGTTGGTAAGAATCCGATCAATTCTCCCTTCGTTTCCTCTTCAATTTCATCATTATCATTGCAATCTAGGGTTTTATGTTAACTCAAGTTTACATAGTTTTTCCTCAAGCTTTTTTTAGAACATAATGTAACCAGATCCATAGTCTTGATTAAGTATCTGATACTTGAAATTGATGTAATTCTACTTTTGTAGTTCCTAGAAACTTTAGATTGTTGGAAGAGCTTGAAAGAGGTGAGAAAGGTATTGGAGATGGTACTGTAAGCTATGGAATGGATGATGCTGATGATATTTATATGCAATCTTGGACTGGCACCATTCTTGGTCCTCATAATGTATGCATCTCTCTCTCTTCTTTGTATCCCTACCTTCTTTACATTATCTGTGATTTCATAGAGTAAGATGTAGTTCTTACCACTGCAAGATAGTTTTCTCTAGTGCTCAAACAAACAAACAAACAAAAATCGAATTTTGATCCATTTTTGGATGCTTAAGAGTCTTCTTATACTTTTTGTCCCTATATTTTGGGTAATATAGCTTTTTCTGGAAATCATCTATAACTTTTAGCTATGAATTATGATATTCAGGGCCGGTCTTGAAAATATTGGGGATATAAAAGAAAAAGGGAAAATATTTTGGGCAATATAGCTGTTTGTATCGGTTTTACTCGAAATCATCCATAACTTTTAGCTATGCAGTCTTGAAAAATTTGGATATAAAAGAAAAAGGGCCTGTATTTTGCGTAATACAGCTGTTTGTATCGGTTTTACTCTAAATCATCCATAACTTTTAGCTGTGCTATTCAGGGGCCGGTCTTGAAAATATTGGGGCTAGAAAAAAAGGCCTATATTTTGGGTAATATTGCTGTTTGTATCGGTTTTACTCGAAATCATCCATTAATTTTAGCTATGCTAAGGGGCTGGAAACAAAATAAAAAATGCCTATATTTCTTTTTTTGAAAACAATATTTTTCATATGATGTTCATCTGAAAAAAACAACATCATACGTAGGCCGCTAAATAGCTTTATAATATTAAGAGATGTATATTTCATATGATGAAAATCTTATAAAAACAAATTCATAAAATAGATCTATATATATTAATATATATTTTTTTTTCAATTCAGTTATATATGTATATAAATTTAAAAATGGGCCATTTAGATTCAGGGGACCGGAAACAATTGTTTCCTTGTGCTCTATTCAGGGTCAGGGCCTGATTCTATTTGAGAGGCTTTTACTCCAAATGGTCTGTTCTTTGACTGATCCTTATTGATTAGATGGACAAAAGTAAAGAAAGAAATTGTTAGTTTCTGCTTTTGTCTATTGAGAAGATTGATGATGTTTGGATAAATATCAGACTGTATACGAAGGGAAAATCTATCAGCTGAAGCTGTTCTGTGGGAAAGATTATCCAGAAAGTCCACCAAGTGTGAGGTTCCAGACCCGGATAAACATGGCTTGTGTTAACCCAGAGACTAGAGTGGTAATAATCTGTTTTGTTAGTGACATTTTCTGGCGTTTGTATGTATGTTTTTACTTATTTTTGACAAACGTATAACCAGGTTGAACCGCGTCTCTTCCCGATGCTGACGAACTGGAAGCGAGAATATACAATGGAGGACATACTGGTTAAGCTGAAAAAAGAAATGATGACTCCACACAACCGGAAGCTAACTCAACCCCCTGAAGGTAATTTCTGGAGCTGGTCATGTATATTTTCGGGTTTACTACAAGTCATAAGACCATTAGTCTCTAATCAAAGTCTTGTTTTTTTTTTTTCAGGTAACGAAGAAGCTAGGACAGATCCAAAAGGACCAGCTAAATGTTGTGTGATGTGAAGAGATATGAGGGCAATGAGTAATATGTATTAATACAAGGGGACAGTGTATATAAATATCATTTGAAGCTTTGAAATTTGCCTACAACATACTGTTATAGTAAAACTGATATGATATTATCCTAAAAAATCTCATCTCTTAGTACTAATCTTAGATGAAGTTCTAAGTTGTATGTTAGCAAAGTTTGATGTTAAGAGACCAAACTTGCAATATTATAGAACTCTAGTCACGGGCTCACGGTCGTTCTAGAACTCATCTACAAAAAAAAAAAAAAAAAANCCCGGTCGTTTTAAAACCCATCAAAAAAAAAAAAAAAAAAAAAAAAAACAAATCAAGATTTATTAAATTGATATAATTTTCAGAAAACAGTGAAAACCAAATCATTATAAGTTTAGGATTGTTCAAAAATTCAACAAGAAATACAAAAGCTTCTTTGACAAAAATAAAAGAAAAATACATGAGTCTCATTGAGACTAATTTATTCATATAATGAGAACAAAAAGTGTATGAATTGAGATTGTTGAACTTGACCGGTGGTTCTTATGTTATGACGGTGGGGGCTGAACGGCCGGTGAACTCTTCCATCTTTGACAGCTTCAGAGCTAAGTCAACCTGTTCAACACACATCAACAAGAATTAGAAATATACTCTGTTGGTATGAGTTAAATAGTTTAATGGGTTTTATTAAACATCTGACCAGAGGAGACAAAGCTTCCTGAGAATCTCGTCCGGTTTTAGAAGCATCTTTCTCGTACTGTTCAATGTATAGTCTGATGGTTGCTCCTTCCGAGCCAGTTCCAGATAGACGGAAAACCTTCATATTTGGTTTTTAGTAAATAAAAAGGATTTTAATTAGTTTTGCATTCAATTATGTAAAAATCTATCCAATTTCCAAATCTTCAGTTTTGCATTCTTATATATCTATGGGATATGAAATTTCAATCACTTTCTAGAGGCAGACCCGACCCTGAAAGTCCCTAAAATTTCGGGAATCGGAAACGAAACTAAAATTTATGGCCACTTTTGTCAACAATTTTTTTTAAAAACAATGGAGCCTAAATGCAAAACAATTTAATTTTTAAAAAAGTTGGGGTCAGAGATAATGTTTCTTCCGGCTCTTCCCTACCTACAGGCTCAAAAAGAAAAAAGATAACTTACAAGTCGTGATCCATCCTCAAACAAGTAACGGATTCCCTGGTGCTTTGAGACAGAGTGATCAACTGGATCTGTGTACTCGAATTCATCAGCACTAGCGACATTCGCAATGTCCGAACTAACTCCTTTAACAATCCTGAATAAAATCAGAGAGAGGATGAGATTTTAAGAAAACAGAGTACCAAACTAATGTGTACGGTGTCAAAGAACTGGAAGTGTGGTGTGTACTTATTGACTTCAGGAATTGAAGATTGCAAGTGGACCAAATGCTCCATCAGTTCCTTAGCTTTAGCTGCGTCTACATTCTGTGAAGACAAATTTTAAGATATCAGCAAAGGGTAAGTTTTGTTTCGTCCTAAAGACAAGAACCAAATTCATCAATTTTTGTACCTCATAGTCATAACGAGTGTAGTAGTGACGGCCGTAGGTAGCCCAGTGCTGTCGGACAATGTCTTCAACAGTCACTAGTTTAGTGTCACCATCAATATTTTCCTTGTTCTTGTGAGCAAGTATGGACATCCACGCAAGAACTGCCCAAATCCCGTCTTTCTCACGGATATGATCCGAGCCTGTGAAAATAGATCTTTCAGAACTGTACATGTTGTCTTTAAGTTATTAAGAGATGTGTGATTTGGAAATAGAAACTAACCAGTTCCAAAACTTTCTTCCCCACAAACCGAGCACATCTCGGCATCCATCAGATTACCAAAAAACTTCCAGCCTGTTGGAACCTGATATGTGATTTTATTAGAGATATGAATAAATTTGTGCGTTACGAGGAACATAAGCTAGATAGAAACTTCAAAGTGACATCTACCTCAAAGAACTTCAAATTCAAGCTTTTGGCAACAACATCAAGAGCAGCTGAGGTCGGCATGCTCCTACAATAGGTTGTGGAAAGTGAAAAAATTAAGCGAAAGAGGTATGTTAAAAGAGTTTTATACAAAGTAGCCTAAGTGTATAATACCTTGCAACACCTTTTAAGCCAGAGCTGAAGTACGGTATTGCCCCAACAGCATTTGCAGCAATTATGGCAACTGAATCCGAAGGAGTTACAAAAAACCTACACAAGAAGAGATACTTTTAAGTTTTAAATACTTGATATTTCCGTTCCATGTATGTATTTTTCTTAAGAGAACTTAGTATGCTACCTTTTACCAAGGACCATGTTACGGTCTGCATCACCATCAGCAGCTGCCCCAAACTCTGGAGGTTCACTTCCAGAGTCAGATTTACCCAATCCCATTCGTGCCACAAGCTCCTTAGCATAAGTCAGATTGGGATCTGGATGTCCTCCTCCAAAGTCCTCCTACAAAATGTTGTATTATTGGTAAATAGTGAAGCTAAAGGTGTATTTATTAATCATTTAACAAATAGTATTATCTTGGTTAAACCTTGGGTGTGCAGTTCAATAACGAATTTTCTTTCGCACCGAGTTCTTCAACAAAGATGCGGTGTGCGTAGGCTCCAGCAACTCCGTGCAATGCATCATAGCTTCATAAAGCAAAGTAAAATATAACATTAAAGCGATGGAAAATATATTACAAAAGTTAACTCAAATGGAAAAGCTTTTGGAGCCAATTTAAGCTGCATACCAGAATGTAAACTTCGGAGACGAAAGCAGTTTCCTAATGGATTCGAAATCGAAGATTGACCTGAAGACAGAAAATATTGTTAGAGTAATCATAGAGATTGCAGATAGACCATAATAAAGGGAACAGGTTCTGGAATGGTGCTCTGAAATTGAGGGAAACTCACTTCATCAATTTAACGTAGTCATCTGCGGAATCAAAAACTTCAACATCAAATTTGCCTTCAGGTCCTTCAAAACTGGTCACACCAATGGTAGAAATATCAACCTGTTGCATTAAATCACAAAAACCACTATGATTCAACAAAAGACCGATAATGGAAAATATGGTGTCAAATAAGAAGATTCATCAGAATGTTTAGATACATTGGGTAGATCCTGTGCTATTGGGTACTCCTTGATTGTCCTAGTGTTCTCATAAATCTTATCAGTGATAAATTCAGGGGCAGGTCCTCCATTTTCCATATTGTATTTGATTCCAAAATCCTGTGGAAGAAGTACATAACTAACTCTTAGTCTTATCAAGTTAGATATATAAAATATGAAATAATAGATGAATAAAACAAGCATCTCACTTGAAAGGAACAGAGCATAAAATAGAGACAGAACAGACCTCAGTAGGGCCACCAGGATTGTGACTTGCTGTTAAGATAAATGCTCCTGTTGCTTTCGATCCCTATAAACAGAAACTGGGGTAAGTCTCTCATTGTCATCATTACATTTTGCAGTCAAGTAAGAACATAGAGAGTAACTAATAAAAATAAATCCAAATATAAATACAACCATGAGCTTAAAGGAAGAAATCTCACATCATTTCCTGCTCTTTCACGAATGACAGCCGATACAGCAGGAGTTGACAACAGAGTGTCTTTACCAACCCACACACGTCGAACACCATTTGCTGCTGCCATCTTGATTATAATCTGTTAAGATAGGAAATAAAATTGTATGAAAAGCTAGAAAGCATTATCATCTGAATTAGAAGTAACCGGACTTATAAGAAGAGCTGGTCAAACATACTTAGCCAAAATGGTTTTAGAGATCAACTTCAAAGATAAACAAAACCTTAAGCTCTAATCTATATAGAGGTTCAAATGCAAATATTCTAGATAGAATATTTTCAAAATACGTGAGGCATTGATGATTATAGCAGGGGGCTTCCTAAATTAACTTATTATCATTCTATTTTATTAATACATTTGATAATTTAAGGTTCATTTGCCAATGCAACGACATAACATATGCCAAGTGTTGGATACACCGATTACGTTCAGCCATCAACAAAAAAATGATTACACTGATTTTACCTGAACAGCATCCTTTGAGTAATAACGACCATCACCAGAGACCACGAGTGTGGCACCTGCACAGATGAACAAATACTCATAAATTTTTTGATTGAGCAGATATCTGCGTACGAACTGTTATTTTAACGCGCATTCACTTAAATAGCAACCAAGATGAGTAAGACAAATCTCACCTTTAACTTTCTCTGGTGTAAGGGCATTAAATGTTGCTTGGACAAAATTCTCTAGGTAATTGGGTTGCTTGAACACTTTCACCTACAGTAAGACAAACCAAAAAAAAAACAATCAGAAATACCAAAAAATGCTAGTTTGGTCTGCAGTGAGTAGACCAGACAATGGACAAACTGGATTAAAATAAGTAACCCAAATTTCATTTTTTTCAGAATAGTGCGCAATTCTGATGTACCACATCTTTCAAACAGTTCAGAAATGGCTGAACTAAGTCTCAATAAACGTCATTGGCTCTCATATATGATTCGCTTATCTATTCAATGATCATATATACTCAGAAATGAATGACAACGTGATATACACAAATCCAATCCAGATAGTAGTATACATTTCTCCAGATCAACTCAAACACTAAATTTCATGCTCTATGTATATATAATTGTATCAGGTTAACATGTACTGCATAGTAGCGTCCCAAATATACTTAAACTAAACATAACAACGAGATCTCGAATTTGATCCAAAATAACCGTTAAACGTTCTCCTAAACACCTGATCCAAAACCGAAATGGAGAGAATATTTACGAAAAGTGTCATCATTCATCTAACTACATAATCATATGGATCAATGCATAAATCAAATCTAAAAACGAAAATTGATAGAAGATTTAACAGTAATTTGTCATCATTCACCTAACTACACAATCATATGGATCAAACGCATAGATCAAATTCTAAATCGGATGCATAGATCAAATCTAAAAACGAAAATAGAGAGAAGATTAACAGAAATTTGTCATCACTCACTTAACTGCCTAATCATATGGATCAATGCATAGATCAAATCTAGAAATGAAAATGGAGAGAATATTTACGCAAAATTTTTCATCATTCACCTAACTAGAAAATCATATGGATCAATGCATAGATCAAATCCAAAAACGCAAATGGAGACAAGAATAACAGAAATTTAATCATTATTCACCTAACTACATAATCATATGGATCAATGCATAGATCAAATCTAGAAATGAAAATGGAGAGAATAGTTACGCAAAATTTGTCATCATTCACCTAACTACATAATCAATCAATGCATATATCAAATCTAAGTCGAATGCGAACCAATCGACAATCTACCTCAAAATCCAGTCAAGAAAATACAAAACAGATCAGATCCAGTTCGATTTCGCTCGATTTCAACTAAATAAGAAACAGGCGAAATGCAAATCGATAACACTAAGTAGGAGATCGATCGATCAATCGATAAACAAACCTTCTTACGAAGACCAGAAGTTCCAGGTTTCTGGCCATCAATGGGGGAAGTAGAGACGATAGAAACTTTGAAAACCATTTTCCGTTGTTGAAGAAGACGAGAACAGAAATTTGGATGTTAGAGGAAAGTGAGATGTGAGTATATAAAAAGCTGTTATAGAAGTTGCTTAAGCTAAACGACACCGGGACACTTATGGCTTGAGGCGTTTTAAGCTTTTAAGTTTTTTTTTTTTTTTTTTAAAGCGGGAGGATACGTAGAATATACTGATACGTGTTTATTAAAAGAGTGCATGTTTCGTTATCGTGATGATCCGGAGAATATTCTAGTTTTTGATGTAATGGCGGACCCACGAGACGTATAGTAGCTGGCAGGTGTCTCTATTCCAACCGTTTGGGAAAAATAAAATTTGTCATATTTATTTTTTTTCATCTATAAAATTTGTTATATAAAATGTATTAAATGTTACGATAAAAAAATGTATTAAATAATTTTGGGACAAATATAAAATTTTTAAATTGTAATTTGAAATTAAGTGTTTTCAGCTGACAAAAAAAATTAAATAGAATTAAATTAAACACTATTGATTAAAAAAATATTAAATTGGATATAAATGTCTAAATGTCGAATTCTATAAAATACCCAAGAGAGTATGTGTTAAGTTTGAGTTTCCAATTCAAAACTAATTGGCAATGAGTGGATTGGCACAAACCCTTTATAAACTACATGAATCCCATCATCATTCTCCGATGTGGGATTCCAACACGCCCCCTCGAGATGATAATCTCGGAAACAAATCCCACATCAGGATCGACAAACCCTATTTGGGCCTTTTAAATCAGGGTACAAACTGGGCTCTGATATCATGTTAAGTTTGGGCTTCCAACTCAAAACCAATTGACAATGAGTGGATTGGCCCAAACCCTTTATAAACTACATAAATCCCATGACCATTCTCCGATGTGGGATTCCAACAGTATGAACTATGAAGCGTGCCATACTGCCATATACCTAGCTGTTAATACGGAAGGACTTTTTTAAGAGTCCACAAATTTTTGGATGTCCAGGATTATGTCTAGGTGGACTGCCGAGCCCAAACACCCGAAATCATGACTGAGCGTGCGGACAAAAGGTGAATGCGGACTAGTCCAAATTTTGGCCCAAATTTTTTTTTTCTCTAAAATATGGATAATTATATCTAAAATACATGATTTTGTCCAAAAAACATGATTTTTGCTAAAATATATAATTTTAACATCTTAATTTACCAAAATACATATCATACTTTCCTAAATACATAAATTTTATCTAAACTTCTTCATCTTCATTTTCATTTTTTTCTCTTTGTCGTAATCATTATTTTTAAAAATAAAATGGGTGGGCATATGGGCATGGGTATATAATTTGGTTGGGTATAGTTTTGCGAGCATTTTGGTGTAGTCCGCCAAAAATTTGGATGCCCGTCGGCATGTCCATGTCCGCATCATAGCGGGACGAGCATGACTAAGCCCGCAGGTACCGCCTATTTTGACAGCTCTATCTATACTCCCATCTTCTACCACTTTTTGACAATGATTCGAGTGTTTTAAGTACCTGAAAAAGGCAGGAGTGTCTTCTTCTATGGCCACTTTTGTGACGATGCTTCGAGTTTTTGTAGGCTAATTTCATGGCCACTGCTTCTAAACTTTAGAAACTTCCGACTTCTGAAGATACCGATTCCAGAAAAGTACACATGTTTACAATGAGGCATGCAGATTTGGATGAACAACAAAGATATTACTATGTTAAATTTGGGTTCACGAACATAATTCCAATCAATTACTTAATTATGATCATTTGGTTTTGAATATGGCAACTAAATTCACCATTTTCCGTAAAAGCAAAACGCAATCGCTTTATACCACCGGAATAAAACAAATATTTAGACCATATTTTTTTAATGAAAAAAAAATCTGTCTATGTAATGTAAGATAAATATGTGTCTTTTTCGATAGTGAACACCATATTTATTTTCTGTAGGTCCAGCCATATGGCATGTTCGAGGAAATACTCGTTTTGGTCCTCAAATTTTTTTAAAACTTTTTGATATAATTTTTTATGATATAGACACCAAAATAATTTAAAATATAACTTTTTGACCCCAAATTTTTAAATAAAAATTTTTTGTATAGAGATTTTTATTTTTAAATCACAATATATTGTCAACAGTTTTACTTAATATTTTTTTTTTTTTGCATCTTCCTTTATTCTTGAATTGAACTCATAAGGTATAGAGCAATGCTCTCAAACCAAATGAGCTACATGATTAGGCGTTTTACATAATTTTATACTCAACATAACATTTAGCTAATATTTAGAGTACTAGGTTTGTATTAGACAAAGATCAGAAACTTTTTAACTATGTAACCTAGACTTACATTAACAAATTTCTATATCAAATTATGTACGCCCGACACTTTCCAATTGGCGTTAAAAGCAAACTTTCATTTGGATAGGAGAAACTATATGTAGTCAAAGAATTAAATGTAAAATCTATAAATTTTCATAATGGATGTTTATTCTATTTCCACAAAAATATGTCATTGTATGTTACAAAAAAAAAAGAGTTAATCCATATCTTAAAAGCTCCCACCGACTCTTCAAAATTGAGTTAAATAAAATAATAACATTAAGAGTATTTTTTTTTTTATATACACTTCTCCAAATTAAAATGCTAGATTATATACTAACTTAACAAATAAAATGAAAAATATAAATTACCGAGTTTTGAATATATGTGTGAATACTATGAATTTGATTGCAATTAGTGAATTTTATAAGGGTTCTTGCATAGCATAAATATGAAGATTTATTCAGATATTTTATCCTATTCTATAAACATTTTCGTTTATCATTTATCCGTGTTAATTGAATTTCATAAGATTTGATTTTTCAGCTCCCCCAAAGTGTTCCCTTTTCCTATTTTAACTTGATAGATTATACGTATGATCTTTATTTTTAAAATTTTATTTTCTCTTCTATATTTTCGTTAAATCTCAATAGCCAGAAGCCAACACTTATACATATAGTGATATACTGATATATATAAACATATAAAACATGGATGACACCACACATCATAGTTTATTACACATAAACTCGCAAACATCTTGTCTTAACAACACAATAAATATCAAGACAAACTTACAAAACACACATCAAAGTCTTCTTTTTTTTTGTGGACGACAACAAAGTCATCTATTCAGCGGAAATGAGATGTTCATCAACCTCTTTGATCATCTCAACGAAAAAAGGAAGTAGATTCTCAGGATGGTTAGCGTTTTCATTGATCATAATGAAATCAAAGTGTAACTTCACAATACTTCCAGGCCCATCTCCCACAGGAGTCACCTGGACTGTGATCACGAAGCTCTCGAATTCTTCCATTAGATCTCCTTCTATAACCCTAAACCTAACCAGTTTCTTCTCTTCATCCACTTCTTCCACTATCTCCTTGGCCACTTTTGGCTTCCCATCTATATCCAAAACATAATCAAAGCCGTTCATGAGTAGAACAAAATATTGATTTTGACCCCAAAATTTAATAGTATTTTTTTGGTATATTTTTGTTTATGCTTTTAAATTTGTTTAAAAAAAATTGTTTTTGACTCCCAAGATTAAAATTATCATGTAAATTTTTTTTAAAAAAAAGATTAAAATGATCATTTTCGTATAGATTATATACATCTTCTTTGTGAATTAGTATAAATTTGTCTGTTCATCTTCTAATCAACAGAGTGTCACGCCCAAAATTACAAATCATGTTTAAGACAACTTTAGAAAATGTGAATATTGTTTTTTTTTCTATTTTATAATATGAGATATTTGTAATAAAGATGATAAGTTTTTTTTTTCAATTAGCCCTAGAGGCTAATTTAAATCTATTTTAATGTTAAAATGATATAATTGTAATAAATATGATAATTTTTTTTAATATTATTAAATAATAGAAAATGTTATGAAAAATCTTAAATATAAATTTTCTAAATAATCCGGTATACTAACCAAATAGTCTTTTTAGAAGTATGATAAACTTGACAAAAAAAGAAGAAGTATGATAATCAAAATAATTAATCTATTTTGTTCGATAAGAAAATTTAGACTATCAAACAAAAACAAAAGGCATTATATTAAACCAAATATGATGAACCTAATTTTTTAGAAAATTTTAATTGTTTTTAATTTTCCTATTTCTGGGTGGCTTTAAGACTATTTCCCTTCTTTTTTTAATAATGTAAGCACGTCTTTGAATCTACATACAAAACATAAAATATATCTCTTCCTTGCAAAATAGTATAATTAAATTTGGACTGTTAGAGTAGCGGTCGAATCAGATCCCAAATCAAATACATAATTTTTTTTGCAGAAATTATAATATTTATATAAATTATGACTCAAAATCTTTAAATGATCTATTTTACCATACTAAAAACTCATTTTATAAAAAAAAAATATACGGTTTTGCTTCATATTTTATAAAATGTTATGGTTTTGTATAAATACCATGAACATAGTTCCAGCTGATAACACTGCCTACTGAACCCAATTCTCCGTCGTGATGTTCAAAACCCTGAACGTTGTTAGGAGTGGCTTGAGCGACATGGTGCGATTTTCCGGTGTACATCTCGTAGAATTGCTCCGCCGAAGCTTTGATTTCAACATCTATCTCAACCTCCCCTACCAGAATTGAATCTATTTCTGCCATTTTTTTTATTAGTCTGTGTGTATTTTGCTTTGAAGAGATAATTTCTTATAGCTAGACTTGAAATCTTTTATCTGTTTCTAACCCCTTTTTATAGAGGAAAATGTTAAAAAAAAAAATTTACTTAATTATTGGATAAACATCTGGATAAAACTATAGTTTTTATTATTATTAAATACTCAAGCAATAATCATATTTTTAAAAGTATTTTGATGTAAAGCTATAATATATTCGAATTGAAAATACATATAATTTAGATATTTTTTCTAAATAATTTATTTTCTCATGATAACTTCGCTATCTTCTGAGTCAGCGGACAGCGGAAACATAATTTTATAGAATATAGTATAAATTTGACTTTCTCTTAAGAAAATAAATGTTTTTATATAATATAAAGATATAAATAATTTGACGAAGTTGATGAATTTATATTGTAATTTTGTAATGATCAGGGTACCGTTGGTGTCCAGCGAATATATAGAAAAATATATCAAGAAGGTGTCAGCGAGTGGACAAGTTCATCCATTATCCATACGTGACAATGTGACATTTAAAGTTTTATAATATCAAAGGTGTTACAATTATTTAAAATTTTATATTTTTTTCTCTTAAAATTGCTGAAGTTTTCTACAAAGAATGAGTCTGGGAATATTAATAAAATTCACAAATGTTATGACCTTCATGTACACCACTTTTTGTTTCTTATCCAGGGCGTTTACATGAAACGGTCTGATATTATTTTGGTTTCATAAAGCTTTTGTATTTCGATATTTCTTTTATCTCATCGATTTCTTGTAATTCTCTTACAACGCAAAACTCTATAATTTTTAAATTTTATTAAAATCTAGGAAAAAAAACTGTTAAATGCTTTTATTTACTTGTTATAAATTTTTGCATTATTAGGAAATAATGGACATCCGAGTTAAAACCAATTGGTTATAAGTGGAGTGGTTCTTTTATCATTTAACATCTTATAAATTTCTAAATTTCTGATTTGAGATATTTGATATATACGCCCCTCATGTTCAAGACTCTCTGAAATGTAGAAATTTTGGGAATAAACATCCACCGGAGGATCCACAATCTACAAGTAGAATCGTGGCTCTGATATCATATTAGAAAATTATGAACATCCAACCTAAAAACAATTTCGTAATATGCATACTTTTAATAAAAATAAAAAAAAAATCCATATTTTCCTCTTAGTTTGATTCTACAATAGCATATCTTTACTTTGACACTAGTTCTTGAAAATCCGATATCATTTATCCAATAGAGATTTTAATGTAAATTTTCAGTATAGTATTAGGTTAAACACTGAAATATCAAATTGCCTTTAAACTTTGGCAAAATTTGACACAAACTTAGTAAACATAATTAAGAATCGTGTTATTAAACATTTTTTTTTGACATCAGCACAAATGGCTTTATTAAGTTTATTAAACATTTATAACAAATAATCTTTGTTTTAGTTTGGCATATTTGATTTTTAAGAAAAAAAACAATAGATTTTTAGTTAAAATTCTGAAAATTTTGGATTTATGACAAATAATATTAATATTTTCTATAATGATTTATTTAAAATAAAAATAATTTTAAGTAATAATAAAAAAAGTAGATTAACTTTAAGTGTATTTTTTTTAAGTAAAATTTTTTTTAATCTTGTATAATAAAAATAAAAATAGAAACAATATTTTTTTTTTAAAAAAATGTATGACGGAAAAAATAGTAGTAGATATTGAACAAAATATGATACGGTTTATTATCAAATCAATAATACACCCCAAAGTTACAAATTCGACACTTACAACATGAACATAACATAAAGTACTCATCAACACGAACATGAAAATCATATATAAAATACAAAAAATAATAACAAATCCATCATCTATTCCTCGGACAAGAGGTGTTCATCGATCTCTTTGACCATGTCGGCAAAGAACGGTAACAAAGACTCAGGATGAGACACATTTTCATCAATCTTCTCATACTCAAAGTGCCATTTTACAATACTTACATCCTCTCCTTCCTTTGGAGTAACTTGGAGTGTAATCACCAAGCTTTTGAACTCATTCATTAGATCTCCTTCTACGACCCTAAATTTTATCAGTTTCTTCTCTGGTTCCACTACTTCGATTATCTCTTTCGCCACCTTTGCCTCTCCATCTACACCCAAAACAAATCACTTTACGATTAATGATGTAAGGAGGAGGACGATTTAAGAGAATAGTATATTTTGAGAGAGGAACTAAAAATATTTGATAGAGAAGACGAAAAATTGTTTGATGATAAATATCAATTTTCCATTTTTTGATATCTTAAACGAAATATTACAATGATTTACATAAGGTTTCCTAAAATACTAAAAAATTACACAAATTCGTGAGATAGATGAACAATCTCAATGTATTTATCTTAATGTTAATTAAATACATAGATCTACTAAGTAAATACATGAATCTACTAAGCAAATAAATTTCGAATATGATTTCAAGTTAAATACAATTTAAAAAAAAAATTAAATATAAATATATATATTAGGCGCCTAAATTTCTAAAACATGTATTTCACCATAGTAAAAAACTAATTAATAAAAAAATGAATAAAATCCTCTAAATGTTTCAAACAGCCACCTAGATAAACATGTATCTAAAAATACATGAATTTGACTTAATTAACTTAATCTTTATGCTTGAATTTATTACTCAAACAAAAAAAATATTCTATCTTTTTTGCGAAATTATGTGTATAATATATATGTCTTATAGAGACGTACCATGAACATAGTTCCAGTAGATAATACTACCAACGGTACCCCACTCTCCGTCGTGTAGATCACATGCTTGCACGTTGCTAGGAGTGGCTTTGGCTACATGATGTGGTCTTCCGGCGTACATATGGTAGAACTTTTCGGCTGGAGCTTTGATCTCAACTTCTACCTCAAGCTCTCCTAATAGAGAAGATTCTGGATTCGGTTCCGACATATTTGGCTTTTATTTTCCGACAAAAGTGCTTTGATAGAATTTGAAATGCTTAAGAGTTTGAATCTCTTTTATAGAGGGAGAATAGAGAAAATGTTTTCAGAAGCATTCAAATGATGAAGATGATTACAAAAATTATTGTAATGTATTTATCAATTAATTGGAGTGGTTACGTATAATTTAGGTTTACAACTTTGTATTATTTTAATAACAAAAGATTGATTGGTTTCTGAAATATATATATATATATATATATATATATATCGGAAAGCAAAGCTGTCTCAAAATGTTAAAAGATCATGTTTAGTTTTTTTTTATTAAAAGATTTTTAGTTTGATATTAAGAAAAAAAAATCCGCATACTAATTTATATATATAATATTTTGTGTTGTTTTGACACTATGTCTAAGGTTTGAAAACGGTTGTGTCCAGTAAAAAAATTAATTTAGCTAATTAAGCTAAAAAAAATTTTTGGTAAAGAAATAATATTTCATTTAGAATTTTACTTTTTTTGGTCAACATTAGGCCACAACAGGCCGGCCCATTAGCCTAAATCTCACAAAAGGAAAACCTCATCGTAAAGACAAATCGAACTCCCGATACCAAAATCATGCTAGTGGTTTCAATTCTTAAACCACTAGATTAAAGGACACTCGATATTTAGAATTATATTGGACTGCTACACTTATTTATATCTATTAAAAAACGGTCTTGCCGAAAAGTCGATAGCAAACACTAATATATGGATCTTATTCATTCATTTATTCATATTGAGCACTTATCAGCAAGATCTGGTCATACATATCTGGCATTTATTTTTATAAATTATAATAATCAACTTTTTATATTGTTTTTAGGCAAATTGTTGATATTTTCAACGGAGAATTAACCGGTAAATTTTCTACATAAAATTGATTTGGTTGAGATTTTATAAGTTTGGTAAGATATGATATCTTGATTTTTTTAAACTATTTTCTATACTTATTCTCTGTAGACTTTTAAAGAAAACGACTTTGTAGATTTTCTGACGTAGATTATAGATTTATCATATTAATAAAAAAAAAAGATTTTGACATCTCAAGAACTGTACATAACACAAGGAACTTAATATTTAAATAAATAAGCCATAGGGCAAAAAAAAGAGAGAGCCATATATAGAAATGGAACCAAGTTAAATAATTTTACTTACGCATATTATGAAACTTACCCTTAAAAACGTTTTAAAGTTCACAAATAGTTAAGCTTTCTATTAGTATTTAAGGCAATAGAAAAAAAATACAGTTGTTTTTGTTTTACATCCAACATAAACACAACAATATTCAAAAATTTAATTTAAAACTAATTGATTTCCCAGAGTTAAGGCAAAAGTACATTGTCTCCTAAACCTTGACCGAAACCGGAATCAGATTCCCAGCTCTGTATGGAGATGTCAAACCGCCCATGGTTTTTGGAGAGATTCACGAGTTAGTTTGCATGAAAAAATTGAAACCTATGTGGATTCGCGGGCCAAAAATTGAAGACTTTGCCCACATCGTCCATAAAAAGGGTCACCGCGAGCCGGGCCAGCGGGTTGGCCCAAATTTTTGGATTTTTTCTAAAAATAAATTCTTTAATGAAAAAAAATTTGGACGGGTGGGCAAACTAAATGGATGGGTTATATGGAGATGGTATATAAACGGGTTATACATGTGGGTTATAGATTTTTTAGCCTACGATTAACTTGACCTAATTTTTTTGGAACCGTGACAGCACCGCAACAGTGCAGGTTGAGCTAGCCGGCGAGCCGGCCTCCCATTTGACATGTCTAGCTCTAGCTCTGTCCCACTGTCCATGGCTCAAGTACAAGAGATGGTAGTGCTACTTGAACTTTATTAGGCCTAGGGCCAGGCCCATTAGGCATCTCTTTAGTTATAACGATTAAAAGCCATTCCATTTTAAATGGCTCGTGAGCATTTGTGGCCTATGTCCATCATGTTAGAAAATTATCATTGAGTTCAATTTCTTCCACCTACAAAATTAAATGCAAAATTATAATTAGGGAAGGAAACAAATTTTAGTAAGATTTTGATGGAAAATTGTAAAACAATTTTATTTTCTTAATATTAATGTACAACATTAA
The DNA here is from genome assembly GCA_900406365.1 of Heliophila coronopifolia. Classification (NCBI taxonomy): domain Eukaryota; kingdom Viridiplantae; phylum Streptophyta; class Magnoliopsida; order Brassicales; family Brassicaceae; genus Heliophila; species Heliophila coronopifolia. The sequence continues at coordinate 12,573 of OVAW01000046.1, read as the reverse complement.
TATTAATATACTATACTATTTTTGAACTAATTTTACTTTCTTAATTTATTTTCTTTCTATTTTATTTTTTATCTTACATTTTTACAAATAAAACTCTAAAGGTTTGTTTTCAATCAATCAAAATAAAACAAACTATTGATGTCTAAAGTAAATTTTGTAGCAAGACACATCAGATTGGATATTCAGTAGAGTAAGATGAAACATTAACATTGGTCACAAATTTTAGTATTAATTACTGTTGTTTTGCATTTTTGAAAGGGTATTTTTAACCTTCAAAAATTAAAATAATTTATTTTCATATAACAAATTGATACTGTTATTTTGGACTCCCAAAATTTTAGACCGATCATACGCACTTTTTCACATATGTAAAACATTTTAGGCAATAGGAATTCAAGCTAACAATCTTCAATGTTGTAATTACTTTACATATGTGGTTATGTGATGTCTAATTCTTCCTTTTTTTTTGGTTAAAATATGCAATGTTTATAAATATTTTACTAAGAGGTGGAATTGATTATTTGCTATCAAACATATTATAGATATAACAATATAAACTCTGTTCCAAATTGAATAAACCAGAAAAAAACTCTGTTCAAAAATAAAATTATGCCTTTACATAATCACACAAAGTAGTTAGTACCTTGGTAGTTATAAACACATTCTTCTAAAACACGTACACTATTTTTAATCTATTCTAAATTTTAGTAACACTCAAATATAAACTTTAAAATTCTTTATAAATTGATTAAAAAAAAATTGCGTGCGTCTCCTAAAAACAGATTTCCCAAAACTTTATTAACTAGCTTCCTAAATTAATAATTTCGATAGAAAAGAGTCAACTTATGTTTAAGTGTCTAATTTCTCGTGTAAAGCTAACAATTTTTTTAAAGTTAAATTAGCGTTTTTTACTTTGTGGTGTCCTCTAAAAAACTGTAAACCTCATCGATTAACTACCTAAATTAATTATTTACGTAGGGGAATACATTCAAATTATGACTAAACTAGCCCTTGTAACTCAAATATATATATATTTTTAAAAAAGTTAAATTAGCGTATTATAGTCTTGTGGTTCGTAAAACCCGACAACTTACGAAAATTATTACTTTATGTAGCTAGTCGATGAGATCTAAATTTTATGAGATATTGATTTAAAGATTTGTGAACCGCAAAGTTAAAATCGCTAACTAATTTTTTTTTTTTTTTTTTTTTTTTTTTTGTCAAAATCGCTAATTAGTTTTTAAAAAAGATTAGGGATATTTCTATGAAAATTATTATGAAAATTAGTAGTTTAGATTAGTTAGTCGATGGAATTTAAAACTTTGAGAATTGTGTAGGAAAAAGAAAATTAACCTATTCACAAATCATAACTATAAACGTTCATATTTCAATTTAACCCCAATACTCTTGAATGTAATCGTATATTTTTATATTATCCATACAATAATTGATACAGAAATAAGGGGAAAGTTCATAAATTAAAAGTTTTAAAAAGTGTACAAAAATAAATAAATAAAATTAAAAATTGTATAAAGAGCTGTAAAGGGCTCGTAAAATTAATATTCTTTCTTCTCTAATTTCTCTCTATAGCTTACCTTCTCTGTTTAGCTTCCCTCATCACAGAGTTTAGAACACTGACACTCACTTCCTAACGGTTTTCCAAACTCAAAATTACAATTTTACCCCTCCGGCGATCATGATCACATTTCACGACCTTTACACGGTTCTCACGGCGGTGATTCCACTCTACGTCGCTATGATCCTCGCGTACGCCTCCGTCCGATGGTGGAAAATCTTCTCACCAGACCAATGCTCCGGCATAAACCGCTTCGTCGCCATTTTCGCCGTCCCTCTCCTCTCCTTCCATTTCATCTCCACTAACAACCCTTACGCCATGAATTTCCGTTTCGTCGCCGCCGATACTCTCCAGAAGCTCATCATTCTCACTCTCTTAACGATCTGGTCCAATTTCACCGCCTCCGGTAGCCTTGAATGGAGCATCACCATCTTCTCACTATCCACGCTTCCAAACACGCTTGTAATGGGGATTCCGCTGCTAATCGCCATGTACGGCGAGTACTCCGGCTCGCTTATGGTTCAGATCGTGGTTCTTCAGTGTATAATTTGGTACACGCTTCTTCTCTTTCTGTTTGAATACAGAGGAGCTAAGATTCTGATCACGGAGCAGTTCCCAGAGACGGCTGCTAAGATTATATCGTTTAAAGTACAATCCGACGTTGTTTCGTTGGACGGTCATGATTTACTTGAAACGGACGCTGAGATTGGAGACGATGGGAAGCTTCATGTAATAGTTAGGAAATCAAACGCCTCTAGAATAATGACTCCGCGTCCGTCGAATCTCACCGGAGCTGAGATTTATAGTCTTAATACAACTCCGAGAGGTTCGAATTTCAACCACTCGGATTTCTACTCAATGATGGGATTTCCTGGTGGTCGTCTGTCCAATTTCGGTCCGGCGGATATGTATTCTGTTCAGTCGTCGAGAGGTCTTACTCCTAGACCTTCGAATTTCGATGAGAATTGTGTAATGGCTGCTTCGCCGAGGTTCGGGTATTACCCGGGAGGAGCTTCCGGGTCGTACCCGGCCCTGAATCCGGAATTTTCCTCGTCTACTGATAAAACCGGTAATAGAAACCGGTTTAGTCAAAATACCGGCGGGAAATCGAACAGTAATGATGCTAAGGAGCTCCATATGTTCGTCTGGGGCTCCAACGGATCACCCGTTTCGGATAAGTCGGGTCTACAAGTTTACGGCGAAGCTGATAATGGAGCAAAAGAGATCGGAATGTTGATCTCGGATCCTTCTCAAATCACCGAAAGCAAAGGTTTTTAGCTTTTAATCCCAGATAACTGTAAATTTGAACTTTAGCCTTAGCAGTAAAATAAACATAGTTTTTTTTTCCACAATAAACATAGTTTTTTTTTCCACAATAAACATAGTTTCTTCTATACGGTAAAATAAATAATTAATTATTTAAATATGGCAAAATAAAAATATAAGACAAATTTTAAATATTCAAAGAACTATATTAAAATAAATTTAAACATTTTTAAACAAATAGTAAAAAAAGAAGGAAACTAAATAGTAAAATAAATCTCGTACTTAGATTAAACTTAAACCTCTATAAAACCGTAAAATAAACATAATTTTTATTTTAGATTCAAAATTTTAAATCATTTAAGTATAATAAAATAAACCTCAATATATGCTAAATATATTTTACTAAGGATCAAACATATTTAATTGGTTTTAACCAAATTTTTTGCAAATTCTTAAATTGGTATAAATATGATACGAAATTGCTTAAATTCTTCGTGATTCAACAGAATCTGATCCGTCGATTAGCGGTGGAGAAGTCTCGGGGAGAGTAAAGGAAAAATCAAACAAGCTACGGTGTAACTCAACAACGAAGCTAAACCCTAAAGAAGCCATTGAAACCGGCGAAACAAGACAAGGGAAACAAATGCCGTCGGCGAGTGTGATGACTCGCCTGATACTGATAATGGTGTGGAGAAAACTCATAAGGAACCCAAACACTTATTCAAGTCTCATTGGTCTTATTTGGGCTCTTGTTGCTTTCCGGTATAAACAATCAAAATCAAATCAATACTAAACTTATTATGATGAGGTTAAAACCGATTTAATGATTGGATTGTGAATTTTGAAAGGTGGAATGTGGCAATGCCTAAACTCATTCAGCAATCGATTTCGATTTTATCGGATGCTGGTCTCGGTATGGCAATGTTCAGTTTGGGTAAGTCATGTTTTTACTTTGTTTGTTTTTTTTTTTTTTTACTTTAATCATACGTAAAGTTTGCATTTTTTTGTTTGTTTAAGATTTGAATATTCGAAATGACAAGAAGTTGTATTACACAACTGGTCGAGTGGTCGTTGTGGGATGACATAGCTCGTGTCTTTGATTATTGTCGTGGTCCCAAATTTAAGTGGAAGTTGATTGGATTTACATTTATTTATATATATAGAGCGGTCATAAGCTATTGGTGAAACTTATTCAATTTTTATGAAATAGTTGTTTATTTTGGTAAAATAGATTTTTTTTAATGGATCTTAATTTATATATTTTTTAAAAATTATATATATATATATATATATATATATTAAATAGTATTTGATTTAGGAGAGTATTCAAACATTCCACTTGCACATGCCAAAACACGGTTATATATATAAGATGGATTATGGATAGAGCAAAGCGAAACTTTTGTTTTGATTTCCAAATTTAATGGTTAAATTTATGCCTTTTTTTCATTTTGACACCCTAGATTTTATAAAAACTTAATTTTTGATCTCTAAATTATAGATTAATAATTATAAATACCATAAATATATTTGGCTTTAGCCCCCGAAACTACCGGGATGGTCATATATATATATATATATGTATGTATGCATCATCATCATTTATTGTTGTAAGTGGAAACTAATTAAATGCTTGTGAAGGGTTGTTCATGGCATTGCAACCCAAATTAATCGCATGCGGAAATTCCACGGCAACATTTGCAATGGCGGTGAGGTTCTTAACAGGACCAGCAGTAATGGCTATCGCAGCCATGGCTATTGGATTACGCGGAGATCTATTACGTGTGGCCATAGTCCAAGTAAATATATTTTACATTTTTAAAAAATATTTACTAACAAAGACTTAACAAGATCTTGTCTTACTGTGTTTGTAGGCTTCATTACCTCAAGGAATCGTGCCGTTTGTGTTTGCTAAGGAATACAATGTTCATCCAGCAATTTTGAGTACAGGGTTAGTTAGGCCGTGCCAACCATATTCAAAGCTCCGAGGGAAAATAAAAAAAATATCTCTAATGTTACAATACAATTTTACGGATCCATAAACCACAATTTCATAAAATATGGATCTTATTTGCAAAGAAAAAATTTTTTTTTGCCGGTGGGTTCCTGACTGTCACACTTCTCGCCCGTCCTAATTAGGTTGTCATGGGATTATTATGGATCAAAGAGTAAAACTTTATATCCACAAATAGAACATATTCTGAAAATTTGGGAAGTCTAAGCTAAAATAATAATAATAAAATTTATAGGAAATGAATTATTTTGATTTTGAGGGCAAATATAATTTTAGGGGAGGATGTATAATTTAAAGAATAGTCTAAAATTAATATTTAAATTTTGGAAGTCGAATCAAACGTTTCTTCTTGGTTTATTGAGAGTCGACATGCTCAAAAAGTAAAAATTACTATTTAGTTTTTGATTTTTTTTTTATTGAAATTGTAGGGTAATATTTGGAATGCTTATCGCGCTGCCAATTACGCTTGTTTACTATATTCTACTTGGGTTATAAGCTCCAAAACTAGTGAAACAAAACTAGAGGATGTAACACAAGTGGTTTAGTAGGGACGTCCAAGGTTTGATTTTGAGGATCTAGAAGCCATCTTCTTGTCTACATTCTTATAGAGATTGTTTAATGAAGAAGAAGATGATAATAATGAGAGACAAGACGTGCAATAAGACAAATAAACCAATAGAAGACAAAACCTTTTATTGTATTTGAGTTTGTGTTTTTTTTTTGGTCAGGAATTGGTGTCTTTGTTACTGTATAAATTATTAAATTGCTTTGAGGAAATTGTGTTTATATATATTATCATTTCTCATCTTGTATACATTGTTTTCAGAGAAGACGGTTTTAATTACCTTTTTTTTTTGTCAAAGATTACCTATATATTATATTAGGAACACATTTTCAATTGACATGTGTTTTGAAAATTGACATTGAAAAATATGTTTTTTATTACAATTTTGAATCTTTATTAAAATAGTTAAAAGGGGGGAGAAGTGAGTCCAAGACAACTCAACCCATTGAAAATATTTACACTCAATTTTTTTTACCAATTAATATTAGAGGAGACCGATTTTTTTTTTTAAAATGACTAAAAAACATTTCATGTAAAAAAATAATTTTAAAATTTAAAGTAAATGTTTAGAAGTGTAAATTCTAGTAGTGGGAGATAAGTAGCCTAATGGTGGCAACCTTTGTGCTTTTACACTGTGACCGGGGTTCGATCCCTGGTGTCTCCAGTTGAAGAGAATTAATTAAAATTTAATTAGCCAGTTGAGCTGTTGACAAAAAAAAATTCTAGTAAGCACTTGAGAGACATCCAAGTTACTATTCAGAACATTAGTTTTAATTTCACTGATTAGATTTTGTCATTAGTGTGGTAAGAAATGGGTTTAGGCAATGTCGTCGTTTAGCAAGCCGTGCAATTTAATTGCCGGTCACATTTAAAAGGAAAAGGGTAAAGTAACAGACAGAAAGTTATCTAATAGCCAAAAGCAAAAAAAAAAAAAAAAAAAAAA
>OVAW01000045.1:0-31636 GCA_900406365.1 Heliophila coronopifolia | reverse complement strand
ACACATCGATCTATATATTTTTTTTGTCAAAGTAAACATCAGATTGATCTGTATAAATTGCAATTTTGTCTAAGAAAACAATTAATTTTTTTAGGTGTTAAAGAAATTTTTTTTTTGCATATTTCTTATAAGATCGAAGTTTATTTTACAGTTTATATAGATCGAAATTTATTTTGCAGTTTATATAGATCAAAGTTTATCTTGCAATTTATATTGATCGAGGTTTATTTTGCAATAATAGTTCAAGGTTTATTTTGTATTTGTTTATATAGTTCGAGGTTTTATTTGCATTTTGTTATAGTTGGAGGTTTTGCTGATTTTTGTAAAGTTCAAGGTTTATTTTGCATTTAAAATAGTTCGAGGTTTTTCTTGCATTTTTTAGATTGTTTGAGGTTTTTTTTGCATTAATCCCTATAAATAATATTTATTATCATTTTAATTATATATAACTCTATTTAATTTTAAAATAATGTCAATTTTTAATTTATTTTCACTTTTTATATATAATTTTTTGTTATAAATAAATAATTTTTTTATAAAAAAATTGGACAGAAAAAGAGTGATAATTTTATATGAAGAAATTTAATTAAAAAAGTGTAATTGAATGATTATTATCTACTATATTAGCCATTTTAAAAATAAACATTTTTCACTAATTCTGTCATTACTGAATGATTAAATTAGAAACGATATTTTGGTAATTTTAACATTTAATAAACATATGTAACTATTTTACCATAACACTAGTAGCCCGTCGAGATTGGACCGAACCAAATTTGTTTTGGTAAATTTCTTTGCAAGTTGACTAGAATCCAAATCAAATAATCATATTTAATTATCACTAGAACAAAAAAAAACCAACAATAATATTTAAAAAAAACAAATCCATAAAATATCATAAACGAAATACATAAAACACATAATATGCTTTAAAAAAACATCATAAAAGTTTGAATTTCGTCGTAAACTCAAATATTAATATGGAAGTCGTCGTCCTCTTGCGATCTCTTGAGTAATAAAATCACGTAAATCATCTATAACTCTATCTCCCGTCGGTATATATGGAATGTGACTTTCATTGTTATTTTCTTCGTCATTTTCTACCACTTGATCACCATGGTGTTCATATACTTCCACCGCTTCCCAATGTGTAAAATCACGATCCTCATGATGTGAATCTCGAATAAAATTGGGGAGTGCCATAGTCGCTGTCACAATCTTCACCCATTTCCGCAGCTCATACTTGGGATGTTTACGGTCTAAAATCCTCCATTTTGCTTTCCATACTCCAAAAGTACGTTCAATAATTGAACGTAAACCAGAATGCTTACGGTTAAACAATTCTCTAGTGCTTGTTGGTGGTCCTCTCCTTGCAAATTGATCAAGATGGTATCGAATTTTACGATGAGGACCTAGATAACCAGTTATAGTTGGGTATCCTGAGTCAACTAAGTAATACTTTCCGTTTGGTGGATGAGAAAAAGAAACTTCTTGTGTAGCACAATGAGTTAACACTTTGGTATCATGTGCTCTACCAGGTACTCCAACATATGCGTATATGAATTTCATATTGAAATTACTTATAGCAAGCACATTCATTGTCGCTTCAGCTTTTCGACCTCTAAATGCCTCTACATTCGAAGATGGAGGTCGAACCGGTATATGAGTGTCATCAAGGGCACCAATGCAATCCTTAAAATATGGCAAATAGCGTCGATCATTTGCTAAAAGAGGACTAGCACTTGCAAACTCATTTATTGAAGGCTTCAAAATATCTGCTGCAAGTTTCAAAAGAGCACTCAAAACTTCATCCAATTTCCTTTTCACTATATCTAAAGAATGCTTGTATGTCTCAGCCAATACTCGAACAGTCATATCTTGTACCACCATTTCTATAAACATTGCCACACTTTTTTCAAGATAAACATGGGAAGATTCCTTTAACTCATATTGCTCTGATAGATTATGGCAGAGAAGCATAAATGTACTTTGATTCATGCGTAAGATAACAAAGCATTGATTTTCAGATTCAAACATAAATTTTTGCACACGACGCCAACCTTCACCTCGATTAATACTTCGAATCTGCCTATCAATATTAACGTCCACAACTCCATAATATTCTTGTACAATTGCATAGATGTTTTTCTCTCCGTCTAATACTAAGTCCATGTCATCATCTTCAGTTAACAATCTAAATGTGTCCTGCAAAATAGTTGCAATACAACAAATTACAAAAACATTAGAAATCATATAAATAATATATACGACAAAATAACATAATTCATAAATTATAATATATATATATATATAATAAAATAATCCAAGTTCAACGAAATAAACTAGAATTCCTAGAAATAAGGTAACAAAATACATAAATTATGCACACATAAATATAATATAAATAGATTAACATGCGTCCATATGCATCTCTCTTCCACCATCATGCATCTCTGCTTTCACCAGTCTCAAATTCCAAATATAAGATTTTATTCTCATCATCTTCATAACACAAGAACGTTTGGCGATTAGTAGGATCTTCTTTGAGGTGTTTAATTGCTGCCTTGTACAACGGATACCACATTCTAATAGCAGTGAGTGAATGTAGGACGCGCATAGCCCGAAGCTGACTACAAGTATAATCTGGATGATTCTCTATCAATTGGTTTTTGTGGGAAAGTATCTCATCACGTGAGCGAATACTTTCCCTAATCACATCCGCCACAACTTGTCCAGCTTGTGCAGACTTTCTTTTCCGATTATTTCTTGGTTTACTAGAAGATGAGGGCGCATCAACTTCTTGATTAGGATGTAACTCATTGTGCCTTGATTCAGATGCATCATCAAAATCATGTGTGGGCTCCTCAGGCATCATGTCATCCAAATGATTTTCACCTAGCTGAGCACTACAACCTTCAGCTCCAGTTATATGAACAGCCCCAAATATTTCTTCCATTAAATCCATATTTGCCACTGGTTTATCTTTTATCTTTCTAGCTCCAGGCCATTCCTGAAAATAAACATCAAAATGCATGAGACTTAAGTTCTACATTGACAGAAAGTTCTACCATATTTATGAAAACAAAAGTTCTACATGGTCGTAGAATTACATACTTAACAAAATATCATAATCCTATTAATGAAATAAACATATAAGCAAGATATATACCTTGCATCGTTCCTCCCACCAATCATCACTCATGTCTATAAACCCATTTCCATCATAACCAAGTCATGTTCAGTTATGTGTCAATTTTTTGAAGAATATGTACTGCTTTCTACACGTGTTGAACTTGTTCCTAAACTTCAACCATATATGCTTTTCTCCAAAAGTTTCATAAAACTTGTTTATGATTGTCTCCCTCCCGGCGTCATTTACCACTTGTTTTCTTATATTTCCCTTTAGTTTCTCTTCTATTCGCAGTTTCAGAAAGAATCGTGTTTGTTCGTCACTCCATACAAGATTCTATTGCAATTAAAATTTCAAATATACTTGAATAAAAACATTTATCATAAAATAAGTTAGTTAAGATATACTCACATCAGTTCCACGGATGGATGTCATTTTGCTAGAAATGATTCGTCGGATCCTAAAAAGTTTCAAACCAATAGTGATTAAATGATTCATACAAACACTAATGTAAAACTTTTATTTTAAAAATAGCAAACACAAGTTTGTAAAATAATTAAAAAAATGTTAAACTGAAACTACAGTTTTGTGAAAAAAGTTAAAAAAACAAAATATCCTAAAAAACCAGTTGCTTAATACAGATACAACAATATTAATTATCACTAGAACCAAAATCCAAATTGTATCAAAATTTAATTTTCAATTAGAATAACAAACAGAAGATTTTTTCAACCAAAATCATCCTAAAAAACAGTTGTTTTGTACATATACAACAATATTAGTTTGCTAGAACAAGAAACAAACAATGAGTATCACCAACAAGAGATTAGGTTCTGTCATAATACAAAATTACTCTTAATACAAGACGAGATTGGGTTCTGTCCAAAAATTTAATTTTAAAAATAGCAAAAGAAAGTTTGTAAAAAATAATTAATAAAATTAGAAAAATGTTAAACTGAAACTATAGTTCTGTAAACAAAATTTTAAAACAGAACTAGATCCTAAAACTAGGTGTTTTGTATAGATACAACAATATTAATTATCGTTAAACCAAAATTCAAATTGTGTCAAAATTCAATTTTCAATTATAAGATAAAAAACAGAATATTTTCAACCAAAATAATCCTAAAAAAAAGCAATTGTTTTGCACATATACAACAATATTAATTACTAGAACAAGAAATAAACAATGAGTATCACAAAAAAAAAATGGATTCTATCATAATACAAAAAGAGAAAACCAAGATTACGAAACGTCTGAGATTGGGTTCTATCATAATACAAGTGTTTTGTCAGAAATCTGAGATTTGTCAAAAAAAGATTGGGTTCTATCATAATACAAGTGTTTTGTCGGAAATATGAGATTTCTCAAAAATAGATTTTGAACAAGATACGAGTATGCAAGTTATAACCCAATTGTATCAGTGGTATCTTGGTCTTAGTATAAACAAAAACCCTTAGAATAACATTAAATCTCTAAGAACTCTATCATTTCAAATATTGAAAATTAGATCGAAGAAAAGGTGAAATTTAGGGCTGAGAGGACTTACAATGAAGAGGAAATCTGGAACAAGGAGAAACAGAGAAGAAAAGCCGCCGCTCGGATGTGTTTTTTAGGGTTCGTCTGCTGCTCACGACGGAGGGAAGAGAAGCCGTTTCGGAAGAGAAGAGAGGAGTCGCTGTGTTTCGATAGAGAGAAATAAGATTAGGGTTTTGTCATGTAAAAATTTGATTAAAATAAGGGCATTTAAGTAATTTTACTATTTGAGATGCACCTGGTGCGTCCAGACGCGTCTTCCAAATACGTCTGGAATTTTGAGAAATTCTGTATGCACCTTTGAAACGCGTCTGGTCGCAGATTTTGGACGCGCCCTTAAATGACAACAAAACGAACATCATCCAGAATCTGCGTCCAGACGCACAAACGAACATGACCTATATATAAGTGTGTGTGTGTGTTTTTCTACGCAGCTAATAAACTTTCACTATTGCTAAACGAAGATGAACATTTTCCTATGCCACTAATGTAAAGGAAAACAATCTTAAATATTACGATGTTGAGTATAAATTCTTTTAGCGATGTGGAATTCCGTCAGTTTCAAAATGAGACTCTATTTGGCCTTCTAATTCATGTCATAAAGGAATTCATACACCATCCCCAACTGATGTGGGGTTTGATAAATCAAATGTCATTAGTAAACCGCGATGAAGAATTTTGGCTTGTCTCGAGATAAACCCACATACGTTTTAATTTGTGGGAGTGGAAATTGGTCATGAAATTGAATTGTGGAGTAGTACAAAAGCTACCAAAAATTTAAGTTCCAAATTAACGAAGACATATTGATTAGAAAAGATAAAAGGTATAAAATTAAAGCAAATCGAAACACAATTTAAAAGGTATGCAGAGAGGGAGAACAAAAGGCAAATTTGAAAAATAAGTTGGCCTATTTACTATATATTCGACAATCTTTTCGTGTCGATGACGCAAATTTTAGCATCGTAGAAGATAAGTGGTTGGTCTCTGTGGACAACCTTGAAATTTTCAATAATTATGCATGAGCACTCATGCATACCGATATCTAAGAAAGCAAATCCAAAGAGAGAAAAAGATGACAGAAAAAATAGAAATTTCAAGAACAAAGATTTTAATTCATATTCTCTATGAGTTTACGCAACCGATGACTGTAAGTGTATCAATCATGTTTTGTTATTGTATAAGAAAATTAATTGCTTACAAAATCAATAATAACAAAACATGATTTATACACTTACAATCAATGTTTGAGTAAACCCATACAATGTCTGACTTGGAATCTTCGTTTTTGAAATTTCAAGTTTTTCTTTCATCTTTTTCTCGCTTCGGATTTGCTTTTTTAAATATCGGTATGCATGGGTGCCCCATGCATAATTATTGAAATTTTCAAGGTTGTCCACCAAGACCAACCACTAGTTTTCTCAGATGTTAAAATTTGCATCATCAGGCGCCAAAAGAACGTTGAAAACAAATAGTAAACAAGTCAACTTCTTTTTCAAATTTGCCTCTAATTCTCTCTCTTAGCATATCTTTATAAATTATGTTGCGGTTTGGTTTAATTTTATACTTTGTCTTCTCTAGCAATTATGTCTTTCTCAACTTGGAACTTAAGTGTTTGATAGCACTTGTACTACTCCACAATTCAATCACGTGACCGAATTCCACTCCCACAAACCAAAACGTTGGGGATGGGGGGTGTGGTTTGCCTCAGGCCAAGCCAAAATTAGTCATCGCGGTTTACTGATGGCATCCGGTTTACCAAACCCCACATCAGTTGGGGATAGACATGAATCCTTTGTGACATGGAGTAGATGGTCAAAATGAATCTCATTTTGAAACCAATATTGATCCACATCGCTTAAAGAATTTATAATCAACATCGAGTAATATTTATGATAATTCTCCTTGACATTAGTGTGCATAGGAAAAAGATCATCTTCGCCTAGCAACGGTGAAAGTTTATTAGCAAATTGTGTAGAAGAAAACATAAATATATTTATAAATTATAAATTATGATTTATGATTTATTGATATTTAAAAAAAAATTCAATGATAGAAATTGTTGTAAGTTAAATGAAGATAAATTATGTTTATATAAGAATATTAGAAGTGTTTATTTACTGATTAAAATCGATGTGAAATATTTTATATTGAATTTTGAAAATAAAAGTTACCATTTTTCATTAGTTTTTTCGTTATTATGTTTTTAACAAAAAATATATGGCATACTAAACAAAATTTTGTTTTAAAATATATACACAATAAAAATCTGAAACTCGAATGAGGTCTATGTGAGACACGAACGCAATCCGACCCAAACTTGAAATCCGAATGAGTTTTATTTTATTGTACGTATAGAAAATTGTTTTTGTAGATTAACTAATTTATCTTCTTTTCTTACTTAGAAATAGAAGGAGTTCCACCAACTACTTGACGCTAGAGCTTTATGTTTTTGTATGTATATATTCTCAAGGCATAAAAATGTGATTTTTTTTTTAGTTAGTTGTTTGTCAAAAATACGAGTTTTGTTTGTTTTTTTTTATAGACGGACTAGTGAAGTTTCACGGTAAGTTTTTTTGTTGAACTCATATATTTTGTTGGACTTTGATTTTTTTTTACTCGAATATTTGAATAGAAACCCAAACCTGAATGACTTTTTTGTTGAAACCTTCACCCGACCCGTACCCGAACTGGACCCGAACCTATTTATAAATTTACATATATCGATCATAGATTCCAAGATCCAAAAACCCGAAATTGGAATTGATCGACCTGAATACTCAAACGCCCCAACCTAATAAGGGATATAAAATTAACCCTAAACAATTGATAGAGAAAATCAATATAAGTCAAAGCTATATTGTATATCGGAGGTTTCTTTGTCGGAGAGATGGTATTTTTCGGTTGGGGAAGTGATCTCTTTGTTTTTTGCTGCGGGATTTGGAAAAATTTCAGTTTAGCACCCGCCGAGATTAGGGATTGAGTTTAAGAGTTTCTGTGTTCCTTACTTTCTAGTACTCACAAAAGCTTCAATCCTCACACCGGTGGTTTCGAAAAGGGTTCTCAGTTAAGATATGAGTCTTCTAAGTTTTCTTCGTTTAAGTTATACAACTAAGAACGATATTTAATTGTAGTAAAGCCTATGACTATTTTTATAGTTTGTAAATAGTTGAAATAATAATTATTTTTAAAGAATATTTTTTCTTTAAAAAAAAAGAATATTTTTTAATGAAGAGCTATTTTTTTAGTGTAATAGGTAAAACAAAAATAAAAAAATTCTATTAAAATTAGCCAAGAAGGTGAAGAGAAATAAAATCACTGATTATCAATATTCATTTAATTAAATCATTGATAGTTTTAATTTTAGTTTGACAAAAAAAACTTTTCTAGAGTTTAAATTTAAAGTAACGGCAAATGCAAATGATGTAATAAAATACATTAATCGATGTTTTAAAAAAAATGGTTTATCATTTAATATATATAATACTAAACTAAGCCATAAGAAAAAAATAATAGTGTTTTCATTTAAATCATAAATATATATTAAAATTACATTTATATAGTGTTTTCATTTCAACATATATTAATTACAATCAATTCAAGCAGTTTGAGTACTCTAAAATCAATAGACGTATTTGAGTAGCCGAGTCTTCATACTCAATACACACGTAAGAGGATTAGTTGGAAATCAGATAGAAGCATTTCAAGTACTCTAAATCAATACTCATACTTAGAGTACTAAAATCAACACACATTTTATCGATAACTCTAAATAAATACACATATATGACTATATGAGTCCTCTAATTCAATACTCACAACCAAGTCCTCATACTCAATACACATATAAGAGAACTCTTTGGAATTAAAAACTGAGATCCTCTAAATCAGTTGAAGCACTTTCGACAAATCAAGCTTAACGAATCAACAGAGAGAAAGTTAGTAAAATTTAAAATTAGTGTTGTGTGGATTTATTTAAGTACTCTTTGATGGTGCAAGTCCAAATCGTCGCATTTACGGAAAGTATGAGTATAAATTGGCTTTTTACCCGGTTAAATTGTCGACATGGCCGGCTAGTCATGCACGACAAAGAGTGCACATGTCCTAGACCCCACCTAGAAGGGCCCTCAAATATTTTTCTTAAATTATATTAATTATATAAAATATATATTTTTAGTGTAAAAAAAGTTATAAAAAAGGTTAAAAAAAAAGTTAAGTTTAATTTTAATAAAACTTACTGGGTCCACTTTTCATTTTCTTTCCTTTATTCTCAATTTTTATTTTATTATTGGGTCCATTTTCTAAGGTTTTTATTTTAGGTCGGAAGTTGTTTCCAAAACCTGCTTTAGGTTTTACTATCTTTTTTTTAATTAAACGTTTTATCTCTTTCACGGTTTCAAACTCTTTTTTCTCATAAACAATAACTCTTATGACATTCTACAAAATATTTCCGGAGAAAGAAATTCAAGTTTCTTTTTTTTTGTCAACAACTTAAATGATAATTAATTCTTGAGTAAACTCTCCTCAACTTGAGAGATCAGGATTCGAATCCCGGTAATGATGAAAAAGTACAGATGTTGCCACCAACCACCATTAGACTACTTGTCTTTCATAAAGTTCAAGTTTCTATAAATCTCAAATATAGATTTTCAGGTTCTTACACTTAGATAAAAAAAATTACCGTTTTTGTTTCCTAATTTTTTGTTTTTTTTTATTCATTGCCATGATTCGAACTCATGGAGTAGAAAAGTACCTCCAAATCACAGGAACTACACAATCAGGCAAATTAAGCTTTCAAAGGGGTTTGAACTCAACACCATGCAATTATTGTATCATATGCATTGCCAACAAAGCTAAATAATCTATTATCCTAATTTTTTGTTTTATTGTTATTTATATTGCTACAAATTCAATAACTTGAAATTTGGTTGATTCTATTATAAAAAATGCAAGAAGATTATGATTCATTTTTTGATTGTTTTGCTTTTTTGTGATGTTATTTATTTTTGATATTATGGGTCTATTTAAGTTGAAAACAAATTCGGGGCCTATATTTTATTTTTGCCTCGGGCCCATATAATGATTTAGTCGGCTCTAATCGTCGTAATTAGTGTTGTGTGGATTTATTTTGTAACGAGTATAATAACATGTTCAGTAGCTCAGTTAGTAAAGTAATCTCAGTTTGGGCGAAAGATCTATGGTTCGAATTCTGCCATTTAAGCAGATAATTAGTGATACCGATCAAAAGGTAGTCATATACTCATATCTAGTCAGAACAATCAAAGAGTATAACTAGCACTAGTCAAACCCTAGTAAATATGGAGTAGGGATGTTTCAATTAAATGAGAACGTTAGATACAAATAGATTTAGATAGATGTCACTTAGAATAAAACCAGATCATTAAGGTCCAGTGGCAAATATAAAGGAGGGTATGGCCGTATGGGTGGGATGTGCTCTACTATACAAAGTTATTTTTTCCTATATATAATTTGATTATGCCCCCCCTAAAAATATTTTTGCCTCCCATAAAATTCCGTCATGGATTCGTCACTTTTAACTTTTAAGGTCATTTGAGAATTTAATCCGATAATTCAGGAATGAAAATGTAAGTATTACAATAATCACTTATATATATCTCCACAAAGCCACGAGTTATATTCACAAGAGCATATCAACAATAACTTGATCAAAGAGGGTGCTAGTGAGAGTTCTCATCAATTGTATTGTTACCTTTTTTCATGAGTTCAAGAGTCTTTCAATGGCGGAAATATAGAACTTTTTCGGCATTGTACCTATAATAAACTCTTGTTTCTTTCCGTTCTTGAATAGCATAACTACTGGCACAGCTTTTATATCATACTTTTTAGTCATCAATATATTAGTGTCTGCATTTAGGACATAGCATTTTAGTTTTCCTTCATACTCCACAATTATTTCGTTTATAATGCTGTGGATTATTTGGCATGGACCACACCAAGGTGTGTAGAATGCTACTAGCACCGGTGTTTCGCTTTTAAGGACCGAGTTTTCCCACAATTTTTCTGTAACTTCAGCTGCTGCATATAGTCAAACCAAAAAAAGACATGAGGATTTCAAAACTTAATATTGTTCATTTCATAGTAATAATTAGGGGCGACAAAATTCACGCCCGACGGGTATTTCCCAAACCTAATCGAAGTAGTAGCACAATAATTTGATACCCGAACGAGTAACGGGAATTTCCGAACCGAATCCAAAATCCGAACATGAAATTTTCCCCGAATTAGAAAAAATATATTATAAATTAGTTATTGATGGATTTTAAAAAATGTTAAATTGATATCAAGTATGTTTATATAAAACAATGTTATAAATATTTATTTGCTATTTAAAATCAATGTGAGACATTATAATACTACTATGAGTTTATCAACTCTTTTCTATTGAATTTCAAAAATAAAACTTATCACTTTTTTTTATTATGTTTTAAACGTAAAACTCAAAATATGCTAACAAAAATTATTTTAAAAATATATACAAATAGTAAAATTAAAAATTAAAATCAAACTATACTAAATTAGTTTTCCAAACAACTAAATTTCAAGAATTCTCGAAGACCTGAACCGAATATGAACTAGAAAATATTTTTTTTCTAAATGGGTAATAAATTTCTTTACCCAAAATATGAAAGTCCTGAGCCAAACCCGATATGGAGACAACAAGAGGAAGACTATAACAAAGAAGTGTTTGAAAATGCTGACATATACTTCTACATGTCAGCCTAAGAGATAAAAAAACATGTGTTTTGGTTTCAATTTTCAATTTATAATTTTGACTTTTCTTTTAAGCTCCCAACTTTTATAAAATTATTAATTTTTCACCCGAAAATTTTAAACTAACAATTTTTATGTAGAAGATAAGAGATTGGATACAAATTAACTTGACAGAAGATAAGAGATTGGATACACAATCTTACTTTGTTCTCCACCAAACTAAATTGTTAGAGATAAATGTAAAAATAAAGTCTAGTCAATGATCTCTAAAAGGCTTCAAACCTAACCTAGTTTCCTACTTCATGGCCCATTTAACTTCTTCCATAAGAAAAGGGAAAACAAAAATAAGGTTTCAATGAACACTATAACTTCAGAACCAAAAAAAAGTCAACTCAATCAACAACAATCATGATCAAGATCTGAAGTTGACTTATTCCAGAATTTCTACTAAGCCTGATTAATGGATTCTGGTAAACATTCACCGGAACGACACAGAAAACTCATCATTCATAAACCCATAAGGAAAGCAAAAAAAAAAATGAAGATCAAGATCATAAGTATATGTACCTTTAGAATCAAACACGCCGAGAGCGGAGAGCCGGAGGCGAGAACCAGAGGAAGATAGAAGGGATTGTCTATCCCTGAGAAGTAGAGAACGAGGGGAGCAGGTTGTGACTTGGAAGACACGCGATCGAGAAGAGATCGGTCGAGCTGAGTCCAATCGAGTAAAGCCGAAAGATAGTGATGAAGACGAAGCAACCGCCATTGAAGAGGAGTAGAGAGGAAGAATAAAAAGCGTGGGAAAAAATGAAGAAAAATGGTGAGATTCCATTATTTACCAGAAAAGCTGAGTCCCAGTAGACCAAGCTACGTACCAAACGTGGTTTACAAGACCAGACCGGTTCAAATGTTATCCTTAATGGTTCACCGGTTCGTATTGATTTAGGGATACAAATAAGGACGTCAAAATTTTCTAACATCAATTTACAACAACTTATATTGTCAATTAATCATATGATAAATTAGGTTTAACTATTATTATTTTAATTTTAAAATAATATATTCAAAATAGTTATAAATTCGGTATAACCGATCAAATTTACATTAAACCATGATCCAACAACATAACCAATTTGACACTGAGTAGGCGGTTTTAAACATTTTTTCGATGTTTTAGTGGTAACTTAATTCTATTTAGTTTTTTATCAACTGTTTTCACATGTTTGAATTCTTGTTTCGGTGTAAAAGCACAAAAATAATAATCACTAAGTCATTTTACTTATTATTACAGAATATATTAATTGATTAGAACGAGTAACTTCATGTTCAAATGGTTTTTTTTTTAATATACATATTTGCAATATTTCCCATTAGAGTTTCGCTTCAATTGCTTGAAAGAAAAAAAAATTATATTGTATCTTGAGAAAAAAAAAAAATATATATATATATAACATTTGAATAAAACAATCAATATAACCGACTCACTTCAATTAAAGCACTAAAAAGTATAAAGTTAGAGATTTTTAAAAGCCAATCATTGATAAGATGATGAAAAAACTAGTGGAATACACATGATGACAACTACTCTATCCCTATTTTAAAAAGTATACTTTGTAAATAATTAAATAATGTTTTAACTAAAATATGTTTTTTTTTCAATTTTATTCTCTTATGATTTAGAGTAATTTTTAATTTTTTTAATAGATAAAAAAATACAATTAAAAAATTGTTAACACATGTTAATAATTATAGAATAAATATGATTTAGTAGAGGTAAAATAATTTATAAATTTCATCAAATAGTTAAACCGGTATGTATTAAGTATATTAGAATTCCTTAACCAAAAAAAATGTATATATCATTAAGCAATATAACATATGAGAATCATATATATGGCTCTGAGCCTATGACGGATTTTTGTATACTCGCTTTTCTCGTTTAATGAAAATAAAAATTTGGGATTCCTCTGTGTTTATATTTACACTTTTGTCAAGTACATAATCCTATATTCAAATTTCAAATAAGTATATATCAATATCCGAAGGTTAAATTTAGTCTCTTATCAAACTTCAACTCGTATACTTTGTAAAACCCTTCAATAATTTAGTCTTTTTAAATTTTTATGTGTCAAATTTTCAGACATTATAAAAGTTTTTAGAAAGCATCACGAGTTATAGTACGATAAAGACTAAGTTTTATCTTTGGATATTGATATATACCCATTTTAGATATGCCATTGTGCATTAATTTGACAAAAATGTAGATACGAATATAGCGAGGATTTGAGTTTGCTTAAACATTTTTTTTTTTGTCAAACTTAAACACATTTTGTTTCAAGTTTTCTATGTTGGATCTAAACTTAAACACATAACTATTAGGGTTTCTAATTTATATAACTCTTCCCTTTTTTGAGAAGAAATTTTGAATCCTTAATAGTTATGTGTCCCTTTGTTTTCTTAATTTAATTGACTATAAGACTGTTGCAATTTAACTCTTTTTTTTGGTCACCAAACAAACAATTTAACTCTAAAATCGTGTTTTGAAAGGTGTTTAATTGTTTTCCTATTCCATTAACTACGTCGCAATTTTGATCCGTACGAACTTTTTTTACGCCTAATGCATTTAATTTTGTAAATTTAAAATGATTTAGTTTTTTTTTTTAATTTCATGTATCAAAGCAAACAAAAAGAAAACATATTACATGATCTATGTGATCTACTGATCTATCTGGATTAGATTCCTTAATTAATATTCCGAGTTGCATTGAAGTTAATTTAATATTAAAACTAGAAGACATCGCGTGGGAAGTGAAGCTACTTCATGCAAATAGATGTTTAGTGGGTTTACTGCCAGCCCGCCTGCACCGCAGCGATGTGGTTATGGTCACGAAAATTTAAGTTCATATAGTCCGCTAGCTAAAAATGTTTAAACACATTTTCACAGTGGATTAAGTGGACGGACATCCGCGGTTATGCTGTAATTAGACATATAATTAATTCGCTCATATAATTCATATTTAGTTAATTAACCATCCGCTATATATGTCTAATTATGTATTTATGTCTAGTTATGTATTTATTTTATGTTTTGAAAAATAAAAATTTTAAAATTTTAAACCGAGCCGCGGACTAGCCAGCAAAAATATCCATGGGCGGTATACAAACATACCCGCAAACACGGTTTGTTTGTACACTGCAATAATTATAATCAGATTTTTTTTTACTGCGGACGGACGGTTTGCCAATCAATTTGACATTTATAGTACATGCTCTATATATAGGAACATGCTTCTATGTCAGATTTAGATTTAGATTTGGGAGATGAAGTCGATGATGCTTTTCATTTCAGAGTTTTTACTGAATGTGACTCTCAATACGACATAGATTTTAGCGTTTTTAAAATGATTATAACAGTAGCGGCTCTTGTGTCAAGCGTCAGAAATTGTCAACGAATGACAAAACTCAAAAGACCTGTGGAAAGAGACTCCGTTTTGATAACGTTGACCAGTGTCACTTATATTTAATACTCTCTCAGTATTTTAATAAATTGTGTTTTAGTTTTTTATATTTATGAAAAAAAACTATGTTATTCCTATCAAATAATTTTTATTGTATACTCACTATCTATGTTAAACATCTTTTAATTATAATTTTTTGGTATTTAAAAAAAATGATTACTCAAACTAAAATTGAAAAAAAAATGTAATTTAGCTGAAACATCATTTATTTATTTACAAATTTTATCTTCAAAACGTTATTTATAAAAATATCGAGCAAAAAAATAATAATATACCCAATCATGCTCTTTCCATTTTTTCTCTTAAAAAAAAATATTCAGTTCTAGTATAGAATTATTTTTCTTTTTATTTCATAAATGACGTTAAAAACAGAAAAATAACAAAAAGAATTTACTTTAACTATAAACAATTTAAATCTCGATGTTAAAAATATGATGAAAGTGATATTAGTTTGATTAAGTAATTTAAAAATAAAATGATTTAGTTTGTTTTATATATTTTACAAATTATTAATAAAAAAATTTTTATTGATAGATATAAAAACTGTGTTGACAAAAACAAAATAAATAAAAACTGAAAGATAGTTTACTTGACAATTATAAACTGTTCACTTTTTTTCTTATATGTATTGAGCTTTATTCATACCCTAGTAAAATATTTGTAGGTTTACAAAAAAAAAAAAAAANGGTTTAAAAAAAAAAAAAAAAAAAAAAAATATTTGTAATTGACGTATAATTAAAAAAAAAGGTAATTTTTATAGTAATAAAAACTAAATTTTATAGTTTTTTGTCTTAACAGATTTTATAGTTTTTTAATCTGTATTTTTGTAATAATTATAATTTTTATATTGTTCTTATACATATTGAACTCTACTCATTACATAAAACAGTAAATAGTTCTAGTAGATGTATAATTAAAAAGTTCAAAAGGAATAATTAGAAAAAAAAATTATCTATTACTTTTTAAGAAATTGGAAATTAATAAGTAGTAATCAGTCAAATCAGTAATTATTATCATAAAAATATAAACGTATGGATGTGGATGAATGGATCAGTACGTGTTGTGTTGTGTTGTGTTGTGTTGTGATGTCTGAATGATAAGAGAGGGAGACATTGTAAATTTCCACGAAAGTTCCTCTTTTTTGTCTTTTGTCATTTTCTTACTCTCAAGTCTTCACATTCTCATAAAATGCAATGATTTATTAGACTCTATTCCATATATAAATATCTGTGGTAGTAACGAATATTTTAAAAGTTTTTCACATAATAATTTATTTATTTTAGGTAGACAAAGTTTATTCGTAATTATCATTACGTGTTGAACTTTCACGTGACCCACAAAACTCTAAATAATTTACAGTAACTAACACGAAAATCAATTATTATTTTAATGTTTCACGTTGGACATTTATTTTTTATAACTATATACAGAGTAAGTGTATTTTCTTACTTATTCTCCTATGTTTCCATGGTCACATTGTTTTACATGTCTTTTAATATTTAGATTTATTTTACCATGATATTTTTTTACTCAAACGAAGTGTATTAAAATTAAAATAAAGAAAACTAAAGGTATTTTATATGGAATGATTAAAAGTGAGTTTGGAATATACATCGTACAAGTCACTATCTCTGCAATAAATAATAAAATGTGGGATGTTTTATGTTTTTCTCTTTTCTCAAAAACTGATTTAAGTAGACAGTAAAATTTATGTATACATGTGATTTTATTATCACATAATCCAAAGTTCCTATCCATATTCTGTCCAAAACTTTGGATATTCAGGTGGGGAAATTCGGATTAGGAGCTTTATATGAAATCTTGGATCTGCCAACAAAATTTTATTTTACTATTAGTTTTAATGGCTAATTAAATCTTAATTAGTTTTTCTTCAACTGAGAACACCCAGATTTAAATTTTGATCACGGTGTAAAAGCAACAGAGGTGACAACCATTTGTACCACTTGATCGTAAACGCAATTTTTAAAATCCATATATTACAATTTAAAAAAATCTGAATATTAAAATTAATTAAATTTAATATAATATATTTTTAAAGAAAATTATTATGAGATTGGTTGAATTACAACGAGAAAATTGTCGGTATGAACATCCACAATCGAGAAGATAGAATTTGACTCTGGTACCATTATGAAATATAGACATTCAATCTAAAACCAATCGATGATAATTGAAAATGTTAGTCTACTATTTATACTATTCTCTAAAAAATTTCTAATTCCGATGTGGAATATTTAACAGGTTGCTCGTGCCGGATAACCAGGCCCGGCCTTGAGCAGAGCTAGACGAAACATTCGCCTTGGCCCCAAATTTTTTAAAAATATTTTCTATTAGATTTTAAACCCAATTTTTTCGGAAAAAAATATTTCGTTATAAGTGGCCCTACATTTTAGATTTTTCTGAGGCCCCGAAGATTTTTAAAGATCTCAGTGCCCGCCCTGCGGATAACCCAACTTTATTCACAAATTACATATCTCAAAAAAATTTACAACCTGTCCACTAAATCTTCAATTTTATTCCTTTCCAACAAGGTATTGCAGTCCACGGATGTTTATACCAACTCCTGCTCTTTCCTTTACTGTCTTATTGTTTCATTTGTAAATACTCTTAATTTTTTCTCTCGTTTTTTTAAAACAATTATTTACCTTTTTCTTTATTTTAAATTTTTGTACTGTCGAATGTCGATATGTAAAAGGAAATTAATGCGTTATACAAAAAAGTAGGTAAGCACTAAAATAAAATACCTAAAATAACCCCATCTTTATATCATTATCGAGAATGTATCAATATTACTCTCCTCAATTATTAAAAGGATATAAATATTTCTAGCTACTTATCATTTCTGTCTCTCTCTCTCTAACCAAACTAAAGCTATGGCTGGTATGCTTCCCGGAGTTGAGTGCGCTAGACGGCGGCGCTTCCACGGTGGTACTCAATCGACAGACTTATCCAACACGGCTGGTATGGGACCAGGTACTCAAGAACGATTGTAGGGGGCATATGCCCCTAAATCCATAAATATTTTTTTTTCTTTCACTAAAATATTGTCATGGATTCGTCACTTTAGGTGCGGGACATGTTTGGACTCGGCGACCTTCGTTTTCTCTATACACTACAAATTATGAGAGTCATCAAGCTTATGTATCTTTCTCGGTAATGAAATTAAACTTAAGTTATAAGACTTTCTTGGAAAAAGGTTGAAACTGTAATTTTTGAAATTTATAGGAGAGAAGTGCTAGAAACGAATCTTATGGAGAGGTTAAAGATGAGAAGCTTGACGGAGTAGCAAAGGAAGCTAAGGAGAGGCTAGATGAGCGGCTGAGAAACCCACGGAGAAGGTGCGTATGATAGCAAAGTCAAGTTCTAATATTCACCTCAAAATGTGTAGATCAAGCTCATGAGTCATGACTTTTCTTTATATTTCATGATAATGACACATCATGGTGTTTTATATAATTCATAACATATAAGCATATATATATAATTATCTATGGGAATCAATTTTCGTATGAGACAAATTTTCAATTGTCGAACGGAAACGGGACGATGAAAATTTTACACTGTTTTGGAAAAATATAAATATTATTTTATATTTTATATATGATTATATATAAATATTATATACTTATATATATCTATACTATTGTATATAATATCTACAGTTTTATCAATTATTATTTTTATTCACTTTTGTAAGTTTTAAACATTAACTAATTTTTTTTTGTAAAAAAATTGTTAGACACTCACTAATAGACTAATAATAATATATTTTATTCATTTGATCTATTATTTATTAATATTTGAAACTTTTGAACAACTATTTTGGTTTATTTTGATTGTTAGATAATATTTTGATTGATCATAAATTCATTGTATTGAGTGTTTTTTAAGTTTTTGAAGTTTTAAATTATAAAATAAAAAATGTCAAAAACCTTCGAAATTTTTATTCCCGTCTTGTCTCATCTCGTTCCTGTCCAAATTTTATAGAGACACAAATGTGACATTTATTTTTATTTTAGTTTTCAAATTTCGGTCCCCATAAATCATGTACCGAACTTTTGTTTGCCCCACTTCTAATAATGAAGATTATATAATTCATAACATATGGTATCACATGAGCACATAACGATGAGATCGACTTTTGTCGGGAAATCATTTAATCTCTTTAGCTTTAAAGCCACTTTGTTCTATATGCGCATGTTAGCAAGTGCTATCTATTTAATGTTACGTTGTGTCATTTTCTATTTTTATAGTGGAGACTTTAAGAGATAACCCACTAGGCCAACTTCCAAAGACTACCAAATTTGACCTTACTTGTGTTATATTGAACATTGCTTTCAAATTTCAAGTTCAGGCAAAATGGTAAAGACAAAGTGGAGCAACCAAAAGGTAAATCTCATGGCGAGTTACCTACAAAGGTGGTCGGGTTAAAGAAGAGTAGAGGAAGGCTGATTGAATGGTTCGGGTGGCGAGTAAGAGAACAACAAGACTGTGCTATATGTTTAGACCGGTTCAAGAAGGGTGAGACATTGGTCCACTTACCATGTGCCCATAAGTTTCATTCTATATGTTTGTTGCCTTGGCTCGACAAAAATGTGTATTGTCCTTATTGTAGAACTGACATTTGGAACTAAACTTTATATTTTTAATGGTATCTTTCTAGTAGTGCCGGTTTTGAGTAGAGCCGGTAGAATCATTGGGTTCCATTCCAAAATTTGATTAAAATATTTTCTATTAGATTTATGACTTATTTTTTCTTAAAAAAAATATTAAAGTGGTCTCCAAATTTTATTTTTATTTGAGGCCCAAAATTTCTGGAAATTCTAAAGTTGAACATGCTTTCTTAGAGCTGTCAAATTGATGGGCGGATCCGCCTGCTCGCATTTTTAGAGAGGCCCGCATGTTAGTCTGCATTATAAATTTGAAGTTCATATGAGCCCGTATGCTAAAATGTTGAAAACCATGACTTCACGGCCCATAAGAGCGGTCACTGCAGATTTGTCGGCAGACTTCTTGCAAGCTTTTTCGCGGGTCGGCCCAAAATTGTGGATATTTTTTTAAGTACAAAAAATATTTCTTTAAGGTTATATGGGTGGGATATATGGTTGGGTTATGTGGGCTATACAGGCAAGCCCGCGGGCGTCCGCTATTTAGCCGACGGGCTAAGCAGGCTATAATATTTTTTTAACCTGCGTGCTAAATGGACCTAATTTTTGGTGACCATGACCATACTCCGGCGGTGCGATGCAGGTCTAGCCTGCGGGCGGCCCGTCCAATTGGATGCTCTATGCTTTCTAATATTTCCTATGCATTGTTTATAGAAAATCTTAGTTTTTATTTATAGGAATCTAAAGATAAATTAACTATCCCAATCTATGTCAAAGTACAACTGGTCCAACTGATTAAATTATAGTTGCATTTTTTCGTCAACAATATAAAGTATGCGAGTTTGAATTAAAGAAATTAGTTTTGATAGAAATGTCTTCATTGTTTTTTTTTATCGGGCTAATTGTCTTCATTGTTATTCGAAAGAATTATCTTTTTGGTCTACAAGTATTATCACATTTTTTTGTTATATATACAATATTTAATTATTTTTTAGCCTTTTGTTGGAAAGTAAAATCAAACATCCATGTTCAAACATTTTAAATATGTGAAAAAACTAATTTTGCCAATATAGTATGTCCGCTATTACAACTTATGATAATGAAATGTTTTATGTGGTAAAAAATCTTGGCGACATTGACCATTTTCTCTATACAATTTTTCCGTGTATTTTTTTTCTAAAAATTTATGACTTTTCTTACCAATATGATTCATAATTCATAACCAATGTCAGACGAACATATAACATATTCTCAGCATATTCATAACTTTCTTTAAGGAAAAAAACATAAATTTCGAAATATAAAAATAAAACTAACTTGATTGTAATTAGTTTGTTTCATTTTCTTAACCTTTTTTAATTTCAAAATTTTAAATAACTAGTACTTGTGTATTAAATATATTATTTTAATAACAATTATATATATAAATAGTTTTTTTTTTTTTTACTCTAATCTATGCTTACTAAATCTCCTTCACCACTTTGTTTCACAACTAAAACTTTCCGTTCTCCACTATCCCTCACCACTCCCGCTTATAGCAAACGTTCTCCTCTATTACTCCACCACGTTGTCAATGATGCCTTTAGTATCTCTAAACATGAATTGTATTATCCGTATCTTTTGCATCATTAATGCAGTTCTCCACATTGTTGCTAATTTGGTGCCATGCTCGTATCAAATATAATAAATTTGATTGTCATTATGCTTGGGATGAGATAAAAGTGATTTTATTTGTCACTATGCAGACACATGCCATTAAAATTTGCAGAGATTTTTACGAAGTTTTGGGCTCACAACATTTTGAGTATTTATTTGAGCTCTTGTAACCTCCTGATTGAATAGAGTATCGAGAAGTAAAATATGTATATATATTAGGATACCTCTCATATTTTGTTATTATTCTAAGTTTCCTAATACATTCTTTCACATCTTTAGTATTGCGTTAACATGAGTTTTATTATTTACCCACTTATATTTATATTATAGAAATGTATATATCTAACCAAATCAAAAGTATAAAATTTTACAAAACTAAAATAAAAAAGAATGGATTTTGAGGTTATGAATTATAAAATCCGTTTTCACATTTAATTTGTGTTGTAATTAAATGAATAAAAACCAAAAATTAAAAAGCGTTTTCAAATCTACAAACTCAATTATCTAAACAAAAAAGTTGGTCATATTCACAAATTCCATTTTAAATATTAATGTTTGAAAAATATAAGTAGTTTTATACATAATCATACACAAAATCGTCATTTAGCATATGCAAGTTTAGAAGTCGAACATACCTAATTGAAATTTTAATTTATATATATAGTTAAAAACAAAATTTAACTATGTAAATCATGGTTCATATTGTTTTTACGAAATATCTTACCATAGTAAAAAAACAATTATGTGGTAAATATAATGACATATGATATTATGTTATGTGATTATTGAAGCATGTTGATGATTAATATGATATGATTATGTGATAAGATAAAATCAAAATGATGACATGATGTTATGAGTTGTCTTGACATGATATCATAGTTTTAACACAACGTTATGATAAAGTGAGATTACTAGTTTAGTAAGTAGTAGGTTCAAAGATCATGAGAGAGGTTGAATCTCGTATTATTAATCAAACATTTGAATGAGTTTGCAGCTTGATGGTTATATAAATGTACTTGATAGGTTACTGATAAGCTCACTCGGATGATCGATAATTCTTTTAATAAATTTTTGATGCAATTATTTTATCTAACTATAATAAATTCTAACATGATTGTTTTAAAGCAATATTGAATAGTTTTGGATAACTAAGAACTACAATATAATATAAATTTAGATAAAAAATAAATATAGTTGAAATTAATATTTATAAGTTTTTGTTCTTCAAGAAATTTATCAACATTGATTGACAACTAACTATGTAATTTCTCATATGAAAATTGACGTGGCGGCTGACTTAGCATTGTAATTTGACTAAGGAAAGTTAATACATATTTTAGCTTACCAAATTAAATAATTATTTCATCTATGAATCAATACAATTAATTGTTCACCAAGCCTTTCTTCGAAACAGTGCCGTCTTTTAGCACGTGTAAGTGGAGCGGTCCATAGAACTCCAAATCAAATACAAATATTTCTTTAAGAATTTTTTTAAATACTTACATAAATTAGGTCCCAAAATTTTAAAAAATTTCTCTTACCAAAATAAAAGACAGTTTGATAAAAAATTTGAAGAGGACCTTCTAATAGTTTAAGACGGCACTGCTTTGATACTCGGGAGATACAATTTTCTAGGTATTTATTGAGAATTTAAAAGTGAGGAGTTACATGACGGAATGCATAAAAATAGGGGTGGTGGATTCATTGGCGAAGGTCTGAGCGGATAATAAATTAAAATTTATTTTTATGATAAAATAATTCATGTCATTAATCATTATTAAGAAGTGATTCAATGTAAAAGTATCTGATTAAAGAAAAATACTGAATTTAGTCACGTGTCGGTTTTTAAATGTATAAGAACTAATAAACATATCTTATATATAATATATATATATGGGTGAAGTCCTAAACATTGTAGGTATTTATTGTCACACTTGACTTGTCATTTTTGTAAGAGTGAATTAGAAGTTTTCGAGTGCTTATGTGATAATTGTGTTTTATGGATTCATGATTGTATGGAGTGTTAAAATAAAATGATTCTAGTGGATTCGAGTATAAAAAACAAATCAAACTTGAGCTCTTCTTTAAGATGTTGAACTTGTTAAAGTGTTCTGCTTTCTTACTTTTTTTCAAAAATGACCCTAATTTCATTAATAAACTTTCAAAGAACAAACGATATATATGAGTCCGAAAACTCTTCAGTTAAAAAAACTACCCAACTAGTGCAATGATTAAAATAAAAAAAACTAGAATAGGGATAAAAATATTTTTTAAATCTCGATAAACTTGATGGATCTCGTAGAAATCAATGGGTGTTTCGTCCGAACAATGCAATATTTTCGTAGTCGAACCTGACTGAAATGTTGGCTCAAACTATGTTGAGTTAGATAGAAAACAGGTATTGAAATCTTCCAATATTGTGTCCACTAAAACTGACAAACCCCAAATATTTCCTTAACGTAGGAGGAGTACGGTGAAAATGAAAAGGTTATCAACATAACTGATGATGATGGTGAAATAGAAACATATGAAAGTGATTGAAATAAGAAACTTTGGCAACAAAATGAAACTTCACATATTCTAACAAGATTCAAATCTCTCACCAAAAACAATATAAACATTCACAACAAAAAATATTGTATAAAAATATTTTCAACATCCATGATATATATTTTCACGCACCTCAACAACACCTTTGTCACATAGGCTTTAAACTTCAGCAAATGGAAAACCACATAAGTTTCTTCAAAAAAGCATAACACAAGACCAATAATACAACATATTTTCAGCTTGAAGATATAAATTACAAAACGGGAGAAAATTCAACGCTGAAGACAAATAATAGCAACTCACGACATAGGTTGTCTCACAACCTCTAAGCTTACACATTTTGTGTCCCCCTTATCTGAAAACATAGAAAAAGAGTGTGAGAGGATGATTAAAAGAAATAACATTGAAAACTTATGAATATTTTTTCCTTACATTACACAAGGGCAAAAACCGATTTTTAGTAGCTTCATCTACCCATTCAACTTTATCCAACCATTCTTTTTCGGATACTTCTATGGTAATGTTATTTCCTTTGGCACTCTCGTTGTTTAGTGGAAGACTTTTTAGTTTTTGACAGTTAAGTATGGCGAAAATCGTTAGACTCCGAAAGTTCAAAGGTTCCCAATATATGCTTTTCAGTTGGGACAGATCCCTCAAGTAAATTATAAATAGATCTTCGAACAATCTCATACTCGACACTTCGTTCATAATATCATAGACCTTATCTCTGCTTATGATTTCTTTCATTCCATGTGATGGTCCAACTACGTATAGAAATTTAAGTTTCGGAGCAAACAACAACAACCAAGTCAAGTCTTTTATACCCCGAACGTCTGTAAGTTTGACGCATGCAAGGTTTTGGAAGCGTATAAGCCTTCGTGTATCAGAGAATAAACATGTGTCTACATAGAGACTTTGAAGGTTAGCTGAAACCCATGCTAATGATTCGGTTTTGGCTGCAAATTCTTGTAGTTGTAAACGTTCAATACATCTAGCCATTCCCGAGTTACTTAAAAGACTTTGAAAAACATCAAAGTCTTTAATACTTACGTCCAAGACTTTCAAATCTTTCAGTGACTTGAGATCCTTTATCAACTCAAAAGTTAAAAAAGTAGAATATGTTGCGGTTAGTATTTCCAGTTTTATGAAACATGATATCATATTGATGCTTGGACGACTTAGTACGCCTGTCAAATCAAGGTTTCTCAATTTGATCAACTTTCTTAATCCTTGAGGTAAACTCTTTATATTTGTTGCTGATAAGCGGAGATATTGCAAGCTCACTAAATTTGAAACTTCTTCTGGCAATGTGATTAGATGCTGGTTCTCTGATAGATCCAAAACTACTAAGTTAGGCATCAATAAAAAAAAGTCGCTTGAGATTTTCACCAACTTGTTCTGTCGTAAGATCAATGTCAAAAGATTAGGACAATCTGGGGAGACGGAAATGTTCTCAATCTCATTATTTTGCAATGACATCCTTTTCACTAAATTCCAGTCCCTAACCTCTGGCATCTGATTCAGCCCACAACCTGATTTCACAACAAAAATCTCTTTCGATTCTCCAAAGTTAGACGCGGTCCACAAAGCCATTTGACGAATCACATCATGCATTCCAACTTTTTTACTTGTACGATCGATCAACAAACTTACATTAATAAGGAAATTGATAATTTCAAAGCCCTCGTTCATAGCTTCTTCTCTATCTCCACCTCTAGTTATAATACCCTCGCAAGTCAAGTATTCGACCAACAATTGTTTGTCTATGAGATGATCTTCTGGAAATAAAGCGCAATACTGAAAACATTGCTTTACGTTCTCATTCTTAAGATCATCAAAGCTGAACTTAAGAATTTTGAGAATATCTTCTCCAACTTCTGGATTAGCCATATTTGAATTTAGCTCCTTAATCGCATGTTGCCACGAATACACTTCCGTTTTGCTTGTCATTGTTTGACCAATAACAATGAGTGCAAGGGGTAAGCCTTTACATTTTCCACAAACTATTTTTGCTAGCTCAAGGATTTTTGGATGGGCTTCTAGTGTGATAGGTCTTACTGTCTTTTCAAATAGTTTCCACGCGTTTTCGGGATCTAGACATGTGACTTCTATCTCAACATGAGCTCCCATACGTCCGCAAACCGCTTTCTTACGAGTGGCAAATACAACTTTGCTTCTATTTTCTTCATTTGGTAATGGAATTCCAATCTCTTCTAATTCCACTTTCCTCCATATATCATCTAACATCATTACAAATTTATTCCTTGTGAGGATCTTATTTATACATGAAGCTTTCTCTCTCTTGTTCTTTTTCTCCCACTCCATGTTATCCATCTTATCGAGGCCTAGTCTTTTTCCGATCTCTTGTTGAATTTTTTCAATTTGTAGATCTTGAGACACCACTACGTAGATGACAAGAAAAACATCCATTTCTGTAGAGAACTTATTGTTGATTTGATCAAGAAGGGTGGTTTTTCCAACTCCACCAATACCGTAAAGACCTAAAATTCCAACTTCTTTTTTCATAAGTTGTTCCCATGTCGTGTCAAGTATTTTCTCTAACCCAATGGTGGATCGAATGGGTTGCACCTCTACTTGAGGTGGAAGAACCCTCCCAGCCACCACTTCTACAGGTATTGAAGACAAAAGAAGTTCTACTTTTTTCAACACATTCGAAACCATTTTTGCATGACGATAGGTAAATTTATAATCTTTGAAACAAAGTCCATACATATGCAATCTTTGAAGTTTGACTTCGCTATCTTCAAGGATAAGACAAACCTGGGGTCCTATGTCTTCCACCCGTGAAATCCATAGCTGGACGAACTCTAGCCGTTGCAAACCTTGTCTCTCTTGGATCTCAACTTTGTTTATCACATCTTGACTCTTTGCCTCGAGATCCACGATAGCATTTATCAAATCCTTGAT
This sequence comes from Heliophila coronopifolia, assembly GCA_900406365.1. Classification (NCBI taxonomy): domain Eukaryota; kingdom Viridiplantae; phylum Streptophyta; class Magnoliopsida; order Brassicales; family Brassicaceae; genus Heliophila; species Heliophila coronopifolia. The sequence goes on along the minus strand of OVAW01000045.1, from coordinate 4,936 downwards.
AAATTCCTCAACTCCATAGAGATATTTTATCTCATTAGCTAAGGCAGGAGAGATATACTTACAAATCGTATATAAAATGTTTAGCATTGTGTGTTTTGATGTTTGAGAAAAGAAGGAGAGAAGATATAAAAAAGTAATGAGAAGGAAACAAAATACAAATGTTGAAAACAATGAACATTAGAAAAAGTAAAATTAAAGTAGCAAGCAAGCAAAGCTTGGTCTTGTTCAAATAATATAGACTTGTCCTTTTCAAACGAACTAATCAACGGTGTCTCTTGAGATAAGAGTATTCTAACATTGCTCTCTTCATGAATTTAATTAACTCTTTTGTTATTGTTTAATATTTCATATATACTAGCTATATTTTACATCAAAAACTCAACTTGAATCTTATTAGTATTATTAGTGTTAGTGGATTCTATTTTTAATGAACAAGTCTCATTTTTCTCCTCTAGTGGTTGGCACGTTCAATCAATCCACTTTCATAAGTTTCTTTAGTTGAGAAATGTTATTTTCTAACTAGTTTCATTAATTTTACCAAGTGGCATAGGATGCACTAATACATACGCAAATCATTGGAGAGAAGAGCACAACTACATAAACCTGTCAAATGGTAGGGCGGCCCGCCCACCTGTCACTTTTTCATAAGTCTGTGGATATCCATGAATGTTCGCATACTAGCCAAAGCGAGCTACCGGCTAAATTTCTTGCGCCTAAACTCGTGGCTCACAAACAAACAAGTGTCCACGAACTGGTCCGCAGGATAGTTCAAATTTATTTTTATTTTTATTTTTATTGTTATATATTTTATTTGTAATTTTTGTTGTAAAAGTTTTAAATTTCTTAAAATATATATATATATCATTCCAAAGACATTGTTTTTTTGACAAAATACATATATTTTTAAATTGTACCATGTAATTTAATTTGACAATGTATAGTTCTTTTGGATTTAAGCTAAAAAAAAAGTTTAAACATAAAATAATATATAAGAGAACTAATTCGCAGGCTACCCGTGGCCCGCCAGCAAAAGCGCGTGGACGAAAATAGGCTAAATTTAATAGCCCGCAAAAACATGTGGACGAAAAAAATTGCACTAATATCCTGTCTGTAGCATGGTAGGGTTAAGCCCGCGGGCAACTACTCATAATGAATTATGTTTAGAGAATGTGGTACGATGAAGGCTGTTAAAATAGTATAAAAATAAATGGGTCTAGAAAAATTTTTGATGTTAAAAATATTCATTTGAAATCATATAACTTTAAAAAAAACGAGTGTAAATAGGCTACCTATTTAAAAAATGGGCTTTGGTAAAAAGATAGGGTATTTTGTATATATATATATGTTTGATATTTTAAAATTTTTGTATAATTTTTTAATATATTTATGTAATAATTAAAAAATAAATAGCTTTAAATGAGTATAAACGTGTTAGTGTATTTTTTTTTTCAAGTGTTGGTGTATTAAATGTTAATACTTGAGATTATTTACAAAATTTTTAGTTTATTTTTATTGTTAAAAAATATTTTGATTGATATTACATATGTATATTGTTTTTTTAGTTTTAAAATTTTAATTACCTAATAACAAAATCAAAAATTTTACACAATTTTTTCGTTTCCGTTCCTTTCCAAATGTGAAATGGGACAAGTATTTCTAATTCCGAACATCTCATCATGAATTCCTATTCGCCCACCAGTAACAATATCTAAAGTTGCACATAATTAAACTTTAAAGGTTTCTTTTAAAAATGGTTTCTCTTTAATAATTTATTCTTATATCTTTTCCTAATTTTTTATTAAATATTTGTTGATTTTTTTTTCATAATAGTATATATTTTAATTGTGATATTTTCTCATTCATTTAAAAATTCAAACAGTCTAAAGAATTTGGAAAAGCTTGTTTAAAAATTAAATAAAATAAGCTATAATCAGAAAATAATTTGTTAAAAGATTATTACAATGTTTGTAGTCGACATAATATCTTTTTATTGAAATAAATAAAACAAAATAAATACAATATAATATTAATGTTTTAAGTTACCAATTAAGTAAATAAATTGTCATTTGTTTTTATAATTAATGAATTAATTTATTATTGTATATTTTTAAAATTGTATAATTACTAAATTAACCTACAATAAATTTACCAATATGTCCTTCTAGTGACAAATAAATGTTTCAATGGCATTCTTTGTAATATCATACATGATTAAAGGTTTCTTTTAAAAATAGTTTCTCTTTTACTCTATAGTAGATAAATGGGTCTAGACAAAATTTTGATGTTAAAACTATTCATTTGAAATCATATAACTTTAAAAAAAACGAGTGTAAATAGGCTACCTATTTACAAAAAATGGGCTTTGGTGAAAAGATAGGGTATTTTGTATACATTTATGTTTGTTATTTTAAAAATTTTGTATAATTTTATAATATATTTATGTAATAATTAAAAATAAATAGCTTTAAATGAGTATAAACGTGTTAGTGTAATTTTTTTTCAAGTGTTGGTGTATTAAATGTTAATATTTGAGATTATTTACAAAAAAATTAGTTTATTTTTATTGTTAAATAATATTTTGATTGGTATTACATAAATGTATTGTTTTTTTAGTTTTAAAATTTTAATTACCTAATAACAAAATCAAATTTTTTCCGGAATTTTTCGTTCCCCTTCCTTTCCAAATTTGAAATGGGACAAGTAGTTCCAATTCCGAACATCTCATCCTGAATTCATGTTCGCCTACCAGTAGGGTTGGGCAAGTTACCCGAACTGATCCGTTTAACCGAAAACCAAACCGAATAAGCCAATTCGGTTCGGGTTCGGTTTTTAACCGATAACCATCCCCGTTATACTCATTTTTCATTTTTGTTAAATCACTTTACTTGTGCAAAAAAAAAAAAATCACTTTATAGGCTGATGCTATTAGTATTTATTACAGTCTATCGATGTGGGTTTGTGTATTCTCCTGTTTGATTTGTTATTTTTGTTAAATCACTTTATAGGCTGATGCTATTAGTATTTATTACAGTTTATCGATGTGGGTTTGTGTATTCTTCTGTTTGATTTGTTTTTTTTTTTGTCAAGAACCAGGTGACTAGCGTGTGCACTAACGTTTCCGTCTTCATGATCACTGTAGATAGTAACATAAAGCCTCGTGAGCTCTTTTATATTAGGACTATCAAATCCCAACATATGTGAAAATTTTGCACCATAATCCAATGATGCTACCACCCTTGTACATCCTCTTGTACATCCTCTGATAAACATATGAAGCTACCACCTCTTAGTTTTTGAAGGAAATCAAAAAACAAAACTAGAAATCTTGATCAATTTTATACTTTGATTTATGAACAACACCCTTTTCATATCCTTCTGGAATTCTTTGATTTTTTTTTCGACAATTTTATTTGTCTTTTGTTTTGTTTTTGTCATTTTGTCACTATAATTTGATTTATTTGTCTATATGATGTAAGTAAACAATTGCCAATATAAATATTTTGTTATATATATTAAAATATTTAGATACTTATATATGATGACAAAAAAAAAAATTGAAGTGTTTTTAGCATCATTATATGATAACCCTAAAACCAAATGGTTTTCATCTCATAAAACCAAACCGAACCAAATATAATTATCAACTGGTTTACATTTTTCATCTCTCGAATAACCAAAAACCAAATGTCCCAAACCAAATAATCGATCACCAACTCCTAATAAATCCTATAAATTTGATTTTTCTCTATAAGAATATTTTTCTATATTTATATATCCCGATTTTTTAAAAATATTCCCATATAACGGCATTTCCCGAATTTCCCGATTAACTTGAAAAAAAAACAGAAAACCGAATGGTTTTTACCTTAAAAACCCGAACCGAACTGAACCGAAACCGAACCGAATAATTTTATTTCCCGAATGGTTTGCATTATTCATTTCTGATTAACCGAAAACCGTATGGTTAAAACCGAAAACCGAATGGTTAACCGATCGGCTACCCCTACCCACAAGTAACAATATCTAAAGTTGACACATAATTAAACAAACCGGCAAAAGTAGTGACCGACCAAAAAAAATTTTTAGTTTGGGGCAAAAAGCAAGAAAAAAAATAGCAACATATGTTTTGTTTGTACGGGGGGAAGAAACGAACCCTTGATCTTAAAGATCCTAGAAAGGATGCACTTACGGCTTACCAACTCCTCTAAATAATTTCAATTATACGTGATTTATTATAAATAAATTAAATTTAGTATGTGGCTCATCTAGAGAAAAAAATTAAAAACTAGATGTAAATATTAAAAACCTCACAATATGATTTACTATAAACTTAATATTTGTCGACAAAAAGAAAACTTAATTATTTATGAACATGTGACCTATTTTTCTCATTACAATATTGGTGGTCTAAGGCATCTATATGCCCGTTTCTTTCATATTTTACACACGACTCTAGCAGGACCGGTTTAAAACAAGGACGAGATGTACGACTGTCTGGGGCTACTGTCAAAAAAAAAAATTATTTAAAAATAGGGTCCATAAAATATAGTATTATTTTTTTTCGTCTAAAGTCATTTTCATTAAATTTAAGATAGAGTTTAAAAGATATTCAGTTTTACATATTTTACAGACAAAAAGTAAACTACATATACCAACTAATATTACAATAGCCCACTGATTTAAGGCGAGCATCTTTTGCTAATTCATCTGCACATTTGTTTGTTGTTCTTGGAATTCACATGAAACGATAACATGGATGAGCTAAAGCTTTGATATCCTCCATGATCTTGAGAATGCTGTAAGAACAAAATTTTGTTGGGACAGATGGTGAGTCTCCATTTGCAAGATAGTCATAAATAATATGAGAATCTCCATGGAAAATAGCATCTCTATACGCTATCTGCTGTGGTTGAGGCTAAGTCTTTGGACTTTTAAT
>OVAW01000044.1:0-31953 GCA_900406365.1 Heliophila coronopifolia | reverse complement strand
TAGCTATCAGTGTCATATTTGTGAATTTTGATCGCTATATAGTAGCATCTTTAAAGTTGACACTGATATTAAGAGCATGTTTGTGTTATCTTGTTAAGTTTACATCATTTCACAACTTATGTATCTGCATAATAAGTATGATCTTCATTCTTAATAAGACGATTTACGCCATCTAGAAGAAGAAGTGAAGATCGTTCTAGGCTGTATGGTCGAGATAAAGGAAAGATAGACTCATAGAAGACCATATTTCTGGTGATAAACACTCTGTGACTCTCAAGATCCATCAGTTTATATCCTTTGTAACCTGAGGAATATCCAAGGAAAATGCAGGCCCTTGACCTTGGCTCAAACTTATGACGATTCTTTGAAGAAGTAGAACCATAACATAAGCAACCAAAGTCTTTAGCAAACTATAATCTGGAACTTTCTGCATTAGAACTTCATAAGGAGTTTTATTTGAAAGAACTATAGATGGGGTCCTATTGATCAGAAAAGCAGTTGTGAGCACACAATCACCCCAAAACTGAAGAGAAACTCCTGATTGAAACATCAAAGACCTTGCCACATTAAAGAGATGTTGATGCTTTCGTTCAACAACTGAATTATGTTCAGGTGTTTCTAGACAAGATCTATAGCTATGATTCCTTTAAGCTGAAGCAAATCATTAAATTTTAGTTCTTGAGCATTAACTGAACGGATAGATTTAACTATCTTGTGGAATTGATTCTCAACCAAGGATAGGAAACCAGGAAACATACTAAGGACCTCATTCTTTGTTTTCATCAAATAAATTCATGTTGCTCTTGTATGATCATCTACCAAGTACCAACGTAAGAAAATATCTATAACCTTCTGTAGTTGCTACTGAGAATGGTCCCCAAACATCCAAATGAACCAAATCAAAAGAAGCTTTACTAATATGACCAGAAGAAACAAACGACAATCTTTTCTATTTAGCAAAATGAGAGACTCGACAATGGAATACTCATGTACTCTTTGGAATGCCTAAACTATCTAAAATTACATCTAGACGACTAAAAGCAGGGTGACTCAATCTTTTATGCCAAATCTCCTCATCTACTATTGTGTTGATGTAAATGGGTGCTTTCTTTTGATCCAACAGGTACAAGTTGCCTACTCTCCTACCCTGTCCAATCATCAACATCATGGTATGATCATGAATGGTACATGTAGTTGAGTCAAAAACAGTTGTGTCAAGCTGAGATGTTAGAGAACTGATGCTAAGAATGTTGAGTTTAAATTCTGAAATGAAGAGAACATTCTGGAGATGAATCTGATTGTTAACAATTATAGTTCCCATTCCTGAAATTCTTAGTCTCAAACCAGTAGGTAAGTTCACATAGCTAGTCACAGTAGTATCCAAAGTATCAAAAAGATCTTTATCGTGGGTAACATGATGGGTGGCACCATAATCAATTATCGAAGTGGTGCTTGTAGATGATTCTCAGAAATAGTTAAAACCCCAATAAAATTTAAATCAAATGAAGATAAGAGAGTACCACTTTTAGTGACAGTATGTGAAGGACCAGCTTTTGAGGTACCATCAGCAGTGGTGTTGTGTGTTTGAGACAAATGTTGATTGTGTAATTTGCCACTGAAGAAAGCTATAACATTCTGTAACTGATCAGGATACATATCTCCTACAAGAGCATTAACATCAGCAGGTCTTTTGAGGTAAGGATTTGGTAGTAGAGGAGCAGATGGTCCTTTAGCAAACTTCTCATTCTGGTACTTTCCTTTACCTGCATAACCAGGAGGAAAACCATGCTTTTTATAGCATTTATCAACAGTGTGTCCTACCTTTATGCAAGAAGAACAGATGGGGCGGTCTTTGTAGATGCCATGTTGAACATAGGAAACAATCGAAGTAGAAGCAGGAGGTTCTTTAGTCATGTTAAAAACTATTGTATGAGTGAACACGGTGAAACGAGATTGATTGTCATCTTGGTCCATAATATTATACACCTCTCCAATGGTAGGTAAGACCTTCATCATAATGATTTGTCTTCTGATAAGAGCATAAGACTCACTCAAGCCAGCTAGAAACTTAACTATTCTAGTCTTATCTGTCTTTTGCTGTAAACGAGTAGCCTTGCCACATGTACATGGATCATCTGGTTCTTCAGCATCATCCAACTGATTCCAGAGAGTCTTGAGGGTAGTGTAATAATCTGCTAAAGACATGGTCTCTTGCCTGAGATCCTGAATTTCTTGGATAAGATTAAAAGTTCTTGGGAGATTCGTCATGTGAAAACGTTCGTGGAGATCACGCCAGATGGCATGTGCGGTTTGAAGTCGAAGAATGCTTCGATATATTTGAGGACTAACAACATTGAGCAGCCAGGATTGAACCATGCTATCACAACGAGACCAAAGGTGAAATTGCAATGCATCAGCAGAAGGGCGAGAAATATAACCATCTATAAACCCTAAGTTGTTCTTAGCAGCTAACGCAATTCGCAAGGCTGCACACCAATCTTCGTAATTTATTCCATCTAAACGAAGAGTGATCAAGATCAAACCTGGATGATCTGCCGTGTCCATAAAGAAAAAGAGAATTCATATTCGTCGAATCCACATAATCTTGATGTGGATGTCTTGAAGGATTGCAAGGAGAAAGTGCAGGAGGTGGTGAATTGTATCTAAGCACACGATTGACATGACGGCCAACACGTGGAATGGTAGAAACTGATCGAGTCAGACGGCGAGCTTCACGGCGTGCAGGAACCATCAGAAAAGAATGATAGGAAATTCGGAGGAAAGAAGAAACAGAAAGAAGAAAGAAGAAACAGAGAAAAATAAGAAGAAGATGCGGAAAAGAAGAATGAAAGAGACGAACGAAGAAGATGATTAAAATCCTATAATCTTCTATCTAGACTCTGATACCATATTAGAGATTTAGATTTGATGAAGAAGAAAGACTTAGATTGTATTCAAAATAAGATTCAAGTGTTTTCCACACTTACAAAAGAGAGCCATTGTATCTCTTATATTCTTGAGATACAAATTACAATTTGAAAATAAACCAAGACAACAAATAAACCAGAAAAACAAAACTAATTAAACTAAACCAGAAAATCCTAACCAAACTATTCTCATTCGTGATAGACTATATTGAAAATACTTACATCTTATATTTTAAGTAATTAATAATGAGGTTTCAAATAAGTTTGAACCGCAATATAATGAGATATTTCGTTTTGTAACTTCTTTTTTTTATCATTATATTTTTCCAATTATATTTTTCTCTTTTTTTAATTTTCAGAATTTATATATTTGAAACTTTACTCACAAATGCTAAAGTATTATTCATCAATTTAAAAATTTTAGATTTTGAATTACTATAAAGTATTAAAACAGCTGGATATATTGTGTTTTCCTGGTTCAGAATTAATATTAAAAATTTAAATAAAATCACTTTTTTTTTTTAATTTCGTTCAAGCATTATGATTTAACCGACGCAGATATTTTATTATTATTTATGTTAGTGCAACATATCTATTTTTAAAAAGTAAATACAAGTTGCATAATTGATAAATAGACAAGCATATCACACTTCGTATCGATAATAATGGCTTTTGGAGACAATCTAAAGCCACTTGTGGAATGCCTTCAAATTTAAGTGAAGACAACGATCTTTATGTCTTATTAACAAAACTCAGAATCTTATAGAAGATTACTATTTTCTATCCAATTTCTTTTTTTTTTTTTTTTTTTAATTAGGAAGAGGAAACCAATTTGAACACTTGTTAAGTAACACTTTATTTTCTTATGAATGTTAAATCTTTGATATTATAGTCATATGGTAGTAGAGTGTAAATGTTAGTTGTGTTCATTAAGACAAGAAAATGCAATACGAATACAATAATTTCTTCGGAATTAAAACATTTTTTAAAAAATTTTATATTTTCATGTGGTTATTGTTAAAATTAAATGATCTTATAGATCTATCAAAATCTATATACAAGTGCATTGCATGAGTATTGAATGTCATTTCGGCTAGTGGTTAGAGTGCAATAACAGTGATATTGGCATCACGAGCTCGCCTTTCTGCATCGACGAATAAGTTTTTTTCTGATGAAATTTAAGCTATCGAGTAAGTTCTAATTCGTGCTGACAAAAAAAATGTGTTTTGCATAAGAGATATCAAAGCTTATATGAACCAATAATATTAATCCGTAGTGAGAAGTTTAACCTTGACATGAAATCGGAATTCTTTTTTATCAACTTTAACCATAACAAAAATAAAAAATATTTATTAAACTATTTCTCAGCCGTTGGATATATTTTGAAGAAAAACAAGATAACATCATTTGAGTAGCGGCTGAGAATTAGAGAGACAGCCTGTACAATGGCCGTACCAAAGATTGAGACAAGTTTCAAAATTCAATGGTTTTTGTCTTTTTCGAATGTGATACGCAAAATGTGATAATCTCTCGCACAAATCATATCTACGACTCTATTATTGTTGATAAGGTAGAGAACTGTCTTTATCAATCTATTTGTATATTGTCCCCAACTTTTTATAATTAATTCTTATTATAAATAATATAACAGTAAGTTTCACAACATTTATTTACCGTATAGTCGTCTGAATATAAAAAAGCGAACGAATTTTTTTTTGCAAAAAAAGAAGTTTATACATATGTATATATTGAAGTCTATGATTTTTTTTTTTTTTTTTTATCATAGAACAACTGGTTTACTTAGTTTCTCCCACTGGACCTCTGGAGACAACCAGGGTTCGAACCCCCGACCTGGCGTCAAAGCAACAGAGGTGGTACCATTAGACCACTTGATCTTCGACGAAGTCTATGATTTAAAAAATATATATCAGATATTCATTTAATTATCTTCTTTTTTTTTATCAGAACTTACAAATAATTTGAGACACGACAAACAAATACATATGTTCTATGTTATTTACGTTGATATATACATACCTATTATATACTACTACATACTATATATAATTTTTTTTCTTTCGACAAATACTATGTATAACTTCAAATAGAAATATCGAAAAGTTTTCTATTTGTCTACAATTTATAATACATAAAGTTGTTAAAAAAATATTTATATTAACGAAATAAGTAAAGGGTTTGTATGTGTTTAGAGTTTAATTATATAATTGTGACATTAAAAAGAGTTTTGACAGTCATATTGATTTAATATTAATTATATAATTTTGACAGTCATTTTGATTTGAAAAATTATTAAAACAGATTTTTTTTTTTTTTTTTGACAATTCAACGCCTTGTTGTTTTAACATTTAAATTGAAAACTATGTGTAATTTTTATTTTTAAAAACATCAAACATTTGAAAAAAATAAGTTTGGAACTTTCCCCTTTCCAACATATTCTAGGTTTATATTTTTCCTTATTTTGTAGAAGAAAAAAATATCAAATTTAAAAGACAGAATTTTGATTTTGCGAAAAATTGTGTTATGGTTTAAAGATTCATATTAAATCCTTTTTTCTTCGAACTTTTATAGACTGGAAATTTTTTGTTTAATTTCTTAGGGAGAGTACTCAACATATATTACATACTACTTAAAAAATATTAATTGTATAGTTAGTGGTGTCAATATGGGAGGACGGGTGTCCAGCCACAATGTTTTCATGAATTTGTGGACGTCCGTGAATGTTTACTAAACAACACACATTCTAGTTTGATTTTTTTTTTCTATCATTTTATTTTATTTTTTCAAATCTTAAATTTCTTAAAATATATACAAGACATTCAAAATTACATAGGTTTTTAAATTGGTACATGTAATTTTATTGGACTATAATTTTTTTTTTAATATAGGGTTTCGTGACGGCTTGTTGTGACCCGTGTTGACAAATAAAAATATATATAAACACAAAATAATAAATTAGCGGAGCAGAGGCTATACTGGCCCACGTGCAAAAGCCCACCGACGGAAACAAGCTAAATATTTTAGCCTGCAAAAACCAGAAGACAAAAAATTGTAGTCATAACATGCATGTAACAGTGCAGATCTGACTAAATCCGCGGATATAACCTGCCTGATTTGACAGCTCTAGGTATAGTAACTCATAAATAAAACACAAACAATATTACAAAGTCATATACGGAGTGTCCTTTAGTTTATTGAGTTCAAATCACCCCCTTTATATAAAGTTTTCATTTGAGAGAATTTAGGTTATCCGGTCGGTATGATCCACTTATTCTCAGGGCCGATATAGGAGGGCAGGCGAGAGATGCGACTGTCCAGAACCCACTGCAAAAAAAGGAAAAAAATTCTTTACAAATAGGGCGCATAAAATATGGTATTAGGGCCCATAAAAAAACTGTAATGTAATACTAGATAAATTTTTTATTTTCGTCCGGAGTCGTAGTATTGTCACTTACAGAAAAGTTATATATAATTTTTTGAATAAAATATTAATATATAAATATTATATTTCATGTTAGGTACAAGTATCCAAACACAGACTTTTTTTGTACTCTACCTCCATCCAACCATCCGTAACAATTGATATTTTATATTAACATGTTACTATCAGCCTACTTTTTCCCTTCGTGACTTTTTCTATAAAACCGTCCTTACATCAAACCTTCACTAGTCACGCACACACACACTCTTCCCCTCCTCCAATGGCTATCCTCAAATCTTCTTCCTCTTCCTCTACCCTGAAATGGCTTGGATTTGTGACCGCGGTTTGGGTTCAAGCCATCTCGGGCAACAACTACACTTTCTCTAACTACTCAGGTGCTCTTAAGTCACTTATGAATCTCAATCAGCTACAACTCAATAACCTCTCTGTTGCTAAAGATGTTGGTAAAGCCTTTGGGATACTTGCTGGTTTAGCTTCTGACCGGTTTTCGACTCCGGTGATTCTACTTATTGGCTGTTTTGAAGGTTTGATTGGTTATGGTGTTCAATGGCTTGTGGTTAGCCGCACCATTACTCCGTTACCTTATTGGCAGGTGAATATTTTGGATATTTGTTTCAGATTTTGAGTCTCTATGGTGGAGATTTTTTGGATATTTTTTTCAAATTTAGAATCTCTATGGTCGAATTTTGAGATATATTGGATTGTTTTTTTTTTTCAAATTTCGAGATTTATTGTATATTTGTTTCAAATTTATGGTAAATGGTTGCTATTTTAGAGTAACGAATATAGTGGATTACTGTATTCCTTTTTAAGTTTTACCATATAAAAATAATATTGATTTTAATAAATTTCTCTCATTTATAGTGTAACTAATAGAACATTATTAAAAAAATGAAATTATGTTTAATAAACTAAGTAAAAGGAAAAAAAAAAGTGAAGGATGACAAAAAAAAGAAGAAGGAAAAAAGTGAAAATGATAGGAGTTATGATTTTTACTACTGACAAATTCTGAAAAAAAAAAATATTATTATTAAGTTTTTAGTTAAGATGATGAATTTTACCTGAAACAATTTTGTAATATATGATAAAAATTAAGAGGAATATAAATAAATACATTATACGATGGATTTGTTTTTTTTTAAATAGCAACCATTTAATTATTTTTTCTTTTTTTATTAGACTACTAATTCTAGTGACTAGTTAAATGTTATTTTAGTTTCTCTTCGTCCGGTTCAAATCATGATCACGACATAGAAGCAAAAAGGTGATAACCACTAAATCATTTATCTGCCACATAACCATTTAATTTGCATCCTTAATTCTTCTAATTTTTAGTTTAATTATTTTAATCCGTTTATTATTTTGAGTGGCAAGATAAACCATTAGAAATTTTGAGGAAAAAAGAACAAAAACCATTAGAAATTTTGTTTTGTTTTGTGTAAGAGACTTTATGGCAAAGTATTAAGCTTTGTCGGATATTTGTTTCAAAGAATCTTTAAGGCGAAATTTTTAGACCTATTGGATATTTGTTTCAAAATTTTGAGATTTATGTGTTTTGAATTTCAGATGTGTATATTCCTCTGTATGGGAGGGAACAGCACAACATGGATGAACACAGCGGTTCTAGTTACTTGTATACGCAACTTCCGCCGCAACCGTGGTCCTGTCTCCGGAATCTTGAAAGGTTACGTCGGCTTAAGCACAGCTATCTTCACCGATCTATGCACTGCTCTGTTTTCAAACGATCCTGCGTCGTTTCTAGTTTTACTCTCCATAGTACCTTTTGCTGTCTGTCTCACCGCGGTTTTCTTCCTCCGCGAAATCCCTCCTGCTTCTTCCTCGGCCGAGGAATACGAAGAGACTCAATACTTCGCCGTGTTCAACATTGTAGCCGTCATTGTGGCTGTTTATCTTCAATCTTATGACATTATCGGAATCAAAACCGGAGTTTTCTCGGTCGTTTTTGCTTCTATTCTTGTCTTCCTCTTAGCCTCTCCCATCGCTATACCTTTACATTCCTTGATTGGAAATTCAAATCGCGGTCAGTAGCGTGCCTACCTTATAATATTAAGACAAACTTAAAAAAAACATTCGTTTTGGCCCCAAAATTGAAATTTAAAATATTGACTTATAGACCCCCAAATTTTTCTAAATATTAATTGTTAGTTCCAAATTTTTAAATAACAACTTTTATATAAATCTTTTTTAGTCTCAGACCCCTGAAAAATTATGACCCAATAGACTAATTTAATTCTATTTAGTTTTATCTCATCTAGAGACATCTGAATTCGAATCCCGGTTATGGCGTAGAAAAACAGAAGTGACAACCACTAAGTCATTTGTCTTCCATTTTTATTATAGCATTTAGGCCACTAAATTTTTTTTTTTTAACATAGGTACTATATATAAAATTAATACTATTAATAAGTTTAATATAAATTTATCTTAGGCCTTGATCGCGGTGGAGAAGATGTAGAAGGATGGATTCAGGAACCGTTGATTAAAGAGGAGGCGGTGGTGGAAGAGGAGAAGCCGAGGAAGAAGGCGGTGTTGGGAGAAGATCATACGATAATGGAAGTGATGTTGAGTGTTGACTTTTGGGTGTTGTTTGTGTCGTTCTTGTGTGGTGTAGGAACTGGTTTGGCTGTGATGAATAATATGGGTCAGATTGGACTTGCTCTTGGATACAGAAATGTTTCCATGTTCATCTCCATGACTAGTATTTGGGGTTTCTTCGGTAGGATTCTCTCCGGCACTTTGTCCGAATACTCTCTCAAGTAAGTCTTCTCACACTTTATCATTTTATTTATATAAATTTTGTCAAGGTCCTATCCAAATTTTTTACTAAACATTTATTATTATAGAATTAAAAAAAAAATTTAGACTCTAACTTTTATATGTAATTAAAATTTTCTTTTAAATAAATTTATAATTAACTCGGATCATGGTATCCACTTGCACATGTTAAAGAAAAGTCGTATTGTAACCTTAGTGCATTTGTACTATTTTCCAAATTTACATGTGGGCATAATACCACTAACTATAACCACTCCACTTAGTTTTAGTGTCTCATATTTTAATATTTAGTAAAAAAAAATTAAATGTTTTATTAGGTAAACTAATTATGTCACAAATAAAACTATAGTTTAGCATCTAACAATGGTTTTAAAAGCAATAGTTCGAATAATAAATCATAGACAAGTAATTCAATGCGTTTTTGTCCAATATAAGAAATTAGGGTCTAAGAAGGATCTTTTAGATTTTATTTGTTTGATTCATTTATTTAATTTTTGTTTTTGTGCATAGACATGTCCAAAATCCAACATCTTGATCTTTTCCTATTTTCCGACCACACTCGTTAACTTTTCATAAACATACGTGCCCACTTAATTAATTTTCCACCCAAATATTTCCCGTTGAGTTTTTAGAAACTTTAAATAATTACTGATTTTTAATTTATAATTTTAAACTATGTAACATATACATAATATCAAAAAGCATCTTGGTTTAAAATATTTTTACTAACCAAAGTGTATAAAATTGAATGAATATTATTGAATTAATTAAAAATTATCCGAATTAACCAAATAACTCGATTTCTAATTCGGTATTCATATAACTAGGTAATTTTTCGTGCGATACGCAATTCAATTTTTCTTTTAACTAGATTTTAATATATATAATTTAGTAGTATTCATGAATGAATTAAATTTGGATTTTAGTCAAAATTCTTAAAATTTTGGAAAATTAGTTTATTAAATTAATATCTATTAAATATTTAATTTTCTATAAAAAGATTTCTAATTTTTTTTGTTTTTCGTTTTTTATAGAAAAAAATTGTTTAGTTTCTTTTTTTTTAAGAAAACAATAATTTAACGTTAAGTTTTAAAAAATTGTGTTTGGTAATCGGTTTATCTTTAATAAATTTTCTATTTTTAGAATATTCTTAATGTCAAAACTTATAATTATCCTATATTAAGTTTTTATCTTAAAAATGATTTGGTTTTTAATAAGAAGTAGATAGCCAAACCAAACATATTTTGTTACTACATGAACCGGACCAAATTTGATTTGGTTCCTAATTTCGAAATACTTAATTATCCAAAATCCAAAAATACTTTAAACAAACCAAACCGATTTGAATATCCGAATTGCCGTGCCTAATATATATTATCAATAAACATCTTAATTTAAAATAATTTTACTAACCAAAGAATGTAATTTTATTTTCTCTTTATTAGGAAAGCTGGAACACCAAGACCACTATGGAACGCAGCTTCACAAATCCTAATGGTCATAGGATATCTACTAATGGCTTTAGCCGTACCAAACTCACTCTACATAGGCTCAATGATAGTCGGAGTTTGTTACGGTGTTCGTCTAGCCATTACCGTACCAACAGCATCAGAACTCTTTGGTCTCAAATACTACGGTCTAATCTACAACATCTTAGTACTTAACTTACCACTTGGCTCATTCCTTTTCTCCGGTCTCCTCGCCGGTTTTCTCTACGATGCTGAAGCTACACCGACTCCTGGTGGTGGCAATACTTGTGTAGGAGCTCATTGTTATCGAATGATTTTCTTGGTCATGGCTTTAGCTTCGGTTATTGGAGTTGGTTTGGATCTTGTGTTGGCGTATAGGACCAAAGAGATTTATGCTCGGATTTGTGCTAGTAAAAAAGCTAAGAAATCTAGTGGTAACCTTAGCTAAGCATTGTTAGATCTTGGTTGATTTTTTTGTCATAATTATTTAGTATGAGATGTTTTTTTTATAAATGTATAATATCGGTTTCTTTAGTATAAATTAGGTGCCTGAGTATGTATACTTTTTCAAGATTTTATTCATAAATCTATATTGACAATAATAAGATTTGTTATATTACTAATTTTACTTCAAATTTTTTTTAATGCAAGTGTTAGGTATTATGAACTCCAATTTAAAGCAAATTGGTGATAAGTAGAGATATCCGTATACATTAAATACTATTACACAAATTCTCGAATTCTGGATGTGTGATATTTGATATAAAAAAAATACAAGTTGCATAAACTGATAAATAGACAAGCACATAACACTTTATATCTATTATAATGGCTTTTAGAGACAATCTAAAGCCACTTGTGGAAGACAAAGATGTTTATGTTTACAAAACTCAGAATCTTAGAGAGAATTCATCAATTTCTGATTAAAAAACTTTGTATACTTATTAACAGCAATTTTTTTTTTTTTAGATTAGGAAAGAGAATACCAGTTTGAACACTTGTTAAATGATAACTTTGTTTTCTTATGAATGTAAAATCTTTGATATTATAGTCCTATGGTACTTACAGTGTAAATGTTAGTTGCGTTCATTAAGACAAGAATGCAATATTAATACAATAATGAGTGGTAAATGTTTAATTACTATGAAATGTTTTTAGTTTAAACTATGAAATTAAATTAAGTACAAAATTACTAATATATTAATGTATGCACCAATTTTTTGTTATATTTTTTCAGTCTTTTATAAAAGTTATCCTCCACAAAAATTAATATATCAAGGTAATACTACTAAATGTTTGCTAATTTGGTAATTGTGAACTTCTAAATAACTTTTTTACTAAAAGATAATCTAATAATTGTGTTATATTAAAATAAATAGTATTTAACTATATTATCAAGCTATTGTCCGGTACAAAACAATATAAATTAGAAAAAAAATACTCATAATCCGTAAAATACAAAATAAACATTGGAAAAGAGAAATAAGAACTTAAAAATGTATGTAAAATTTTGATTTCATATGCGATTAAAAAAATGTTGAATAATAATAATAACATATATAAATTATTTAAATACAATATTATTACAAAAAAAATGTTGAGTTCAACTATTTTTACACTAAACACAACCATTGCAGATATCATCTAGTATTTCTTATTTTAGTAAAGTGGCATCATTTTGATTGTTTCGTATAAATAAAACGACATAATTTTGTACTCAATAAATCATTTAATGGTAAGCAACATTATAGTTCAATTAATTTTTAATTGATATATATATATATATATATATATAAAAGTTTGATATGTGAAATTATTTTCTATGTTTTTTCTTTTGCATTTTTCCCTTAAGTTTTTTTTTTCCTTTTTTCCCGTCAAGTACAAATTCTAAATATCTATAGTTAGTATTAATGAATAGTAAAATTTTCTAAAATTAAATAACTAATCTCATTGATTTAGTTTAACTGGCTATATTTTTCCCCTTTTTTCTCTCATAATTAAAATAACTATATTTAGAATGTAATGCATATATTTATTACAAAATTTATCGAGAAAACAAATCACATTTGTTAAAAAAATTCCACAAATAAATTTTTTTCCAAAAAAAAAAAATTGTTCAATAAGTTTTATTAAATCATGAAGACTTATTCTCTGTTCATTGTTTCTTTTATTCTTTTGTCGCTAATTTTGATTCAAGGTAATATATCAACATTTTTTTAAGAGATTGGTTATTCAAAACATAGAAAAATAGTTATCATTAAGTACACATTGTCAAAAAAAAAAATGGTTTTTAGATAAAAAACGACCGGATATCTTTTACTCTAGTGGTTAGAGTGTATTGGCAGTGAATTTCGTATCGGGAGTTCGGTTCTCCGCCTCGATAATGAAGTTTTCCTTTAAAGCTAATAGGTTTGTTTAATACTGTGTTTTTGTTGTACCAATTTTGATCATAACAAGTTTATTGTTTGTTATGAGTTATATATTAGATGTGGATGCCCGAGGAGCAAAGGTTTGTAATGAGACTGAGAGGTACAATGACAGATGCCCCAATTAGAGAGACTATGCCACATTGTCATTCAGCATCGAAATTGAGGATCAGTGGAGTTATGAGATATTGGTGCTCAGCCTGCAAGAATCTCGGCCCCAAACGTTCTGAATGCATATGTAGTTATGAGTGCCTAGGCCTAAGTTAAGTTGTGTCTTCCACTTCAAAATTCTATATTTAAATTATAAAATAAAATTTATAATAACCTCATTGATATTGATATGTGAGACAGAAAAAATGTATAATATCACTTTGTAATTGATTGTTTTTCAATTTCCAAAAAAAAAACTATATTATTGCTCGTGTAAAAATATATTTAAATATTGATTCATTAATCAGAAGATTGGTTTGTTCATTTCTCTACTATTATTAAACATTAAATGATTAAAAAAACATTATTAGCAAAACATTAATTGATAAAGTACATTTTAAATAATCTATAAAACTAAAATAACACATATTAAAATTTCTTCTGTATATATGCCATGTTCCTTTCGTTAGAGCGTTTAGTTTTTATATCCAAATATTATATCTATATGCATATACGTTCGTTTGTGTGTTTGCATTTGCATCCAGTTGTATATTATATTTACTAAAATTTAACAAATTACCATAAAGGACATGATAGTATGTAAATGAAATTTTAATTATAAACTATATTTACTACTAAGTAAATATATAGTTACTAGATGATCTCCCGTGCATTGCACGGATTTATCAATATTAATTTTTTTTTTGTGAAGTAAAAATATTGTACATACATAGTTACCGGGTAAAAATGTATAATAATTAGTTTTGATACATGCCAAATATTATATTTAGTGTTTTTACTTCCTCTTTGATAATATATTTTACCGTTGACATTAGGCGAATTCGATCTTCGATTTGAATATTTTTTTGTTATTCATTATTAAATTTATTTTTTTTATTTTAATAAAAATAATTAAATTAATAAAACCAATTGTAGAAAATATCGGAAAATGATGTGACTTAGTGAAAATTACTTGTTTAGTCACAAACTCAATATATAACCTAATCTTCATTGAGTTTACTTGTTGGTTTTCTCACTACAAAAGCTTTTTTTCTCTCCTGCCTCATCGTTTCTTGTTAGCCATTGGTCTCTCCTACAAAAATATAAAAATATTAATTTGGTTAATATAGTGATCTTATTTATCTAACTCTATTTTTATGTAATCTAAATAATATTCTTGATTTTTGCAAACTTTCTAACTACAACTACAGTATTAGTGATATAAACTCTTATTCTACAAAATTAAACTAAATAAACGTTACAAAATGTATGAATGGCGAAAATTTTCTCTTGTGTTTTGCGGAACATGTTTTTTTGTTTCTGTATTAATTTATTAGAGAGAATTGAGTTGTATTGATATTGTTAAAAAGTAGTCTTAAGTACTATCTAATCATTTTTTCCCAAAAATATGTGATTTTATTATTATTATATGTATTTGTGAATTGAGGAAAAATTATATTCTTTAAAAAACCAATTAGATTTTTTAAATGTTAATATGTACGTAGTATGTACCTAGTTTTTTTTTTTTTTTTTTTNTTTTTTTGTAAACGGAATGATTCGCTAACTCGTTGCACGGACTAACTCCCAAATGTACCTTTATTTTTTCGTCCATGCTCAAACGCATTTTTTGGAAAATGGGAATTCCTTGCTAAATTTGAGAGGAAAAGAGCCTAAAACGCCGGATTGTGGCCAATATTTTTTTTTTTAAAGAATGATCATGAGATAAATTGCTAAACTCGAAAAAAAATTGAAACAAAAATGTTGAAAAAGAAAGAAAATCAGTATTAAATCAGAGAAATCGAATCCGTCATATGTGGAAGTGTAGCAAAGTCGCCGGTAGTTTTTGTCATCTCGATTCACTCCGTATGTAGTTAGGCTTGTATTTGATTTATAGATATTTTGCTTCTTCGGTTTATAAAATTTTGGATTAGTGAAACAGTTGAATGAATTCATAATATTTATCATTTATTTCATTTATTTCATTTGTTAATCAGAAAACCAAAAGATTAGTACAATCTAATTAGCTGTAAAACGTTTCTTTTCCATTAATGATTTATCTAGCGACACTAACTTTTCTAATAAAGTTAGAATTTAACTTAATAAAACGTTAGGACTTTTCGTCTTTGTTTTCATTGAAGAAGTCAATAAATTACCCAAAACTAAATTAGTCCATTTATACATTTTTTTGTAATGATTTCAAACTCGTTCAAAACTGATTATCAGTATTATTTACTAAGTGGGATAAAAAGTATCTTCCATTTTTTTTACGAATACTAATAAAGATAAAATTTATATTTATCGCAATATTTTTATATTACCATGTATTATAATATTTTTAGATAATAATTTTTTTAATAAATTGAACACACTATTATATCTATCTTTTTTTTTATTTTGTATTTTTCGCCATTTTTATTATTAATAATAATAATTTTACAAATCTTAATATTCATATAATTTTGTGGAAAAATACATATTACAAATTTATAAAATGATTTTTGTTAAAATTTTGTCGAAGACATTTTAGTTAATTTTAATAAAAAAAAAAACAAAAAGTTTGTTAAAAACAACTTTTTTTCTAGACTTTCAAAAACATTTATTTTAATAACATAATAAATTATTATTTGTAGATATTACTTATTCTTTATCTACATTAATTAAATTATTGATGTCATTTAGTCAACTTAAATATTTAAGGTTGATTGCTATATTAAGATTAATGTAATGGACAAAAAATGTAATATCACACATAAGAAAATGTTGTATCCTAAATTGGTTTCTCAATTTAATGTATAGTAGATTACCAAGTATGGTTAGCTCAACTGGAAAAGCACCCTTTTCAAAAGCCTTGAGGTCACAGGTTCGAGTCACGCTTGAGAGAGAATACCTTCCAATTTGGAGGGATTTAATATATTTTAAGCCCGACCACGAAGATGTACGGGCTTCGGCCCAGAATTTCGAGGTTAACAAAAAAAAAATATATATATATATAGTTATTATTATTTTTATTAAAATATAAAATATATATTTTCATTATACACAATAAATAAATTTCAAATTTAAAAAATGTTTAATAAAATTTTCCGTCAAAACCGTAACATAACAATATCCTGCCAAAACCGCAAAATTATAATTTTCTGCAAAAACCTTAAAATTGTAATATCCAATCAAAACTGCAAACAATAATGCCAAAACCGCAAAATAATAATTACCTGCCAAAACCGCGAAATAATAATTTTGGTGGGAAATCTTATTTTGCGGTTTTGACATGAAAAAATATTTTGCGTTTTTGTCAATAAAATATCCGAAATCGTAATATAATATAAGATGTAAATTATATTATCTTATAATTTTGTCTAATTCGAATGCGTAAATTATATTCGTTAATAAATTAGACCGGAAAACAAAAAGTCATGGGATGCAAATTCACCCCTCTCTTGCATATACTTCTGCTGGTGGAGCGTTTGCACGTTATAGAGAGGAAGTCCATTTGCACCCCATAACTTATTCTTTTCTGGGTAATTTATTAGCGAATTTAATTTATGTATTCAAGTATATGAAAATTTTGGAGATAATATATAAAAGCACCTCCATATTATTTTATTCAATTTTTTGCACTCCAACCTAAAAACATTTCTAGATACGCTTTTGCATGTGATGATTAGAATCACTATTAAAAGAAAAATTGCCTTGTACTAGAGCTATCCACTCCCCCCAATAACAGCTATCAAATACCAACACACTTAGCGTGCATGAAACTGTGTTATTGACCTCTGCATAATTTTCAAAATGCCTTCACTTTCTTCGGACGGGTTTATATCATCATTTCGACTCACATCGAATGTAACATGACCAGAATTAGACTCTAGCAATGACGGTGCATCAAAGGGCACATCTATCTCATTCGTGTACGTATGTGTTAGAAAAAGAGACAATCGCATTAGATCTCAAAGTTTTTTTTTTTTTTAAATAGGTCATTTTTGTATAAAAATTAAGTTATATTTATTAGTAATTTTGTTAAATCATGCCGCAAGAATTTTTTTTTTTTTTGTTTTAGGTCTCCATAACCCTAGAAGGATACACTATCTAGACACAATAGTTGGTTAAAATATTCTTTGCCTTTCAGAAAAATAAGGACCGAAAAAGTTACATTCGTCACCATCTCACATTCTCACTCAGAAATGAATCTAAAAAAAAATATATTTTGTATAGGGTAAAAAAAAAATTGATGTAGTATGGAGAACGTATTAGTAAAATCAATAAAAATAAAAAATTTAGTCAATAAAAATAACAAAAAAAAAATAGTCTGGAACTCAAACCCCCACCGCTTCACAAGCTGGATCCACACATGATCTCAATGGCTAATCCAAAAGGAGGATAGGAAAAGAGTTGGAAGCCACTGAAAATTGCCGGTTAGTTTGATCTTCTATTTTTCTTTTTATTTATGTCTTGTTCTAGTTAGCAAAACAGACAACGTTTGTATAGATAATTTTAGAAAACAGAGAGAATTATAAACTTAAAGATTAAAGTGATGAGAACTAATTTTTTTATATTTTACCAAGCGACTCTTAGTCTAGAGCTGTCAAATGGGTGAGTCGGTCTGCGGCTAGGCCAAGTCCGCACTGCTTCGGTGCGTTGACGAGTTAAAAAATTTATAGCATGCGGGTTAAATGGGCAGGCTAACCCATATAGTCCGCTCGTATAACCAGGGGCGAACCCACCTTTATATAAGGTGGGGCCGGTGCCTCATACAAGTTGTCTATTTTAGTTTAATTGGTTGTGAACATAGTCATTCATTCAAAGGGAGCATGGTTCAAAACCCACTAAAAACATATTTTTTATTTTATTTTTCTATCATGTGCCCCACACTAATTTTTTTCAATTTTTTTTTAATATTGTGTCCCACACTAATAAATTTTCTAGATCCACCCCTGCGTATAACTCATTCATATAGTTTGCCCACTCGTCCAATTTGTTTTTTTTCATTGAAAAGTTATTATTTTGGTTTTTTTTTTTTTTTTAATATCCAAAATTTTGTGCCGGGCCGCGGTAACCTCTTTTCCGAGCGATGCGACGGTCTTCAACATTTTGGTCCACATACCTCATTCAATTATTTTATCTGGACTAGTCCGTCCTCGCATTTGACACCTCTACCTTAGTCCAATAGCTCTCCTCTCCTCTAGCTATCGGTAGGGCGGAGGTGGTGGCACAGGACCCCATTTATTTCTTTTAAATATATCAAAACCAACTAGAAACATTACCCTAATATTAAACAGAACAAATTTAACATCCTTTTCTCCGCTTTAACACTTTAAACATCCTTCTAAAAATATGTAAACGTGGACTTTTAATATATAATCTCCCTTTTTATTTTTATTTTTGTCATCGATATATAATCTCCCTAGTCAACTGCAAGTTAATGTTTAATGTTTCCTTTTTTTTTTGAAATTGATGTTTAAATTTGCCTTTTTTAGAAAGTTTATGATATTTTTGAGCACTTTCCCAATAAATCCCTAACACTCTGTAATCCTAAACTAACCCTAATAAGTCCTCTGACATCTCTAATTCCACAGGATAGCCGCCTTCAGTCTCCGGTATTCTCCGCCTCCAGTCGCCTGCTCGACTTTTCTCTAGGGTAATCGCTGGTCTTCTTTCTTCTGCTTCTTCAAATTCGTTTTTCTTAGAAAAAAAATGATTTTTTCTTAGGAGACTTCTTAATTATGAAATTAAAAAAACTTGCTTGATACTTATGATCTTATTCTGATTTTGGATACTGGGTTTTGCAGAGGCAAGAGTTTTGCGACAGTAGGGATTTCCCCCAATGCTACAACTATATATTGGTACGGTTTTGTAATAATCTGCGGTGTTCTTCAAAGTCAAGTTTTTTTTTTTTTTGTGCTTTATTGGTTCAGATTTTTACTACATTTGAAAATATAAGTCTTCTTTTGTTAGTTTCGATGTGAAATTTTAGTTTTTTCCTTTGATTTTTTCCTTAATAAGCTAAAATCCCGAGAACCCGAACAATTACATTGTTTTTTTCGAACAACTAAATTTCTTGAATTCCTGAAAACCCGAACACAGCCCCCTAAAACCGGAAAATATTTTTTCCCAATTGTTATAGGCTATTTCATTTTCCGAATTCTCGAAAACCTGAATGTCCCGAGCTACCCGATCTGAATTCCCGGATTTTGACACTTACTTTTACATTTTTCTGCAAAATTTAAGGTGTTGGAAGTCGGTTTGGTTGGTTGTCTGCTCAAATTTTTCTTTGTTGGTTTAAATTCGACATTTTTCCACATTTCTTATCTTTGGGTGTTTTTTTATGTTTAGGGTTTACTGTTTCATCTCTCCACTTCTGCCGATGCTAAGCTTGTAACATTGGGATATTAGGCATCTAATTTGTAGCTAACACTACTCCAATGTCTACTTCTAATCAACGCCGCTCTCGCCAAGACGAGGACAGCCCTTCAAAACCCACCAAAAAGAGGAAGGGAAACCAAAACCCAGAAAAGAATCTCCTTTTCAATCTCAATTCATGTTCCAAATCAAAGGATCTCTCAGCTGCATTAGCCTTTTATGATGCAGCCGTTACTTCTAACGAAATCCGACTCAACCAGCAACATTTCCAGTCTCTTCTTTACCTCTGTGCAGCTTCCATTAATGATATTTCTCTTCAAAGCCTTGCAATTGACCGTGGCTACCAGGTTTTTGACCGGTTGGTTAGATCTGGGATTAGTCCTAATGAAGCAACTGTTACTTCAGTGGCTCGGCTGGCTGCTGCTAAGGGAGATGGTGATTATGCTTTTAAGCTTGTCAAAGACTTTGTTTCTGTTGGCGGCACATCTATTCCTCGGCTTAGGACGTATGCTCCGGCTTTGCTGTGTTTCTGCGAGAATTTGGAGGCTGAAAAGAGTTATGAGGTGGAAAAACATATGGATGATGCAGGTATTGCATTGGAGGAAGCGGAGATCTCGGCTTTGTTGAAGGTAAGCGTTGCCACAGGCCGAGAAAACAAGGTTTATAAATATTTACATAAGTTAAGGGAATATATTGGCTGCGTTTGTGAAGAAACTTCAAAAGTTATTGCGGAATGGTTCTGTGGAGAGAAAGCTAGCGAGGTTAGTGATAACGGAATTGGCTATGATGCTGGTCTGCTTAGAGAAGCTGTTTTGAAGAATGGTGGTGGGTGGCATGGGCGTGGTTGGGTTGGAGAAGGCAAATGGATTGTTAAGAAAGGTAATGTTAGTGCAACGGGAAAATGTTTGAGCTGCAACGAACAGTTAGCTTGTGTAGATACCGATGAGGTAGAAACACAAAAGTTTGTGGATTCTTTGGTGTCTTTGGCTATGGAGAGGAAGGCAAAGTTGAATTCTTATGAGAAAAAGGCGGAATTCAGCGACTTTCAGGTTAGTAAAACCCTGCAGGAGATAAAAATTTCCACAGAATGCAAGTTTATATTTTGTTAGTTAACTTTGATAAGCATTTAGAGAAAGTTATAGTTGATTGGAGATGTTAGCGCAATTGATTATTTTATCACTCTTAGGCTATATCAGAAATTATCATCAAATAGGAAACATTGTTGAGGTCTGTATTGTTCTGAATTTGAAGTTTGTTATAGCTATATTACAGGCGTTCAATGAAAAATAGAAGAAAATGGTCTTACTTGACTTATGTACTTTTAGATTTCGTTCAATTTAATGTTGGTATCTCCTATTGGCTGTGGTGAAATGCTACTATGTTTTTTGCTTAAATCAAAGTTTCAATCGAAAATACAGAGAATATGTATCTTGAGCATTCAAATGTCAAATTTTTGATGAATGTTACACAACTATTTTCCAGGACTGGCTTGAGGAACATGGAGACTACGAAGCTATAATTGATGGAGCAAATATTGGACTTTACCAACAAAATTTTGCAGATGGTGGTTTCAGTCTTCAACAGGTTCTCATCTATCTTATACTTGTGTTTCATATTTCGAATCCATTCCTGTGGTACTAACAATGTACAAACGTGATCGAGCAGCTTGAAGCTGTGGTGAAGGAACTTTATTGTAATAACAAACGGCCCCTAATTCTTTTGCACAAAAGACGGGTCAATGCGCTTTTAGAAAACCAGAACCACCGGAATCTGGTTGAGGATTGGATTGATAACGGTGTTCTGTATGCGACCCCACCCGGTTTCAATGATGATTGGTATGAACTTTAACTTCTTTTACAATCCCCATTAGTTTAAGAAACTGACAATGTTTAGATACTGATAAGATTAGAGGTACTTAACTTACACGACCTGTTTGTTATATGCTATTCCGATAAAACATGAGACGATCGGTCCCCTTTTATAGAGCTCGAGGTTCTGACCAACAGCTGAGATCTTATGAACATCACTTTTGGATGTAGATAACACAACTATTAATTAAACTCCTAAACTACCTCGGAATCTTTTGAAACTCCTTTCGTCCTTAGTCGTTTTGTTGGGGTCTGCCTTATCTTCTTTTCGAAGCCTATGTACTTTTCAGATAAACTAATCTTTTTTTCTTTTTAGGTATTGGCTATATGCTACTGCAAAGCTCAAGTGTTTGCTTGTGACAAATGATGAGATGAGAGATCACATTTTTGAACTCTTGGGAAACAATTTTTTCCAGAAGTGGAAAGAAAGACATCAGGTAGAGTTTTATAGCAAAGTTTCATGGCTTTGGCTAAAGGCAACAAACATAATAGTTCTATGGGTGTCAATTTGGATGGGCCACTCTCAGGCTTAGCCTATCCCCACCGCAACAAAATTTTATAGCGTTTTAAGCCCAAAATAGATGTGGTTTTTTTTTTAATTTAGCTCATGTGTCCACGGGTTTACCCAATAACCCACTAAAAATTTAACCTTTAACAAATCTTTTAGTTTCTGTCTAAACACAAATAAGAACATCGTCCCGACCCAGTTTTGTCATCGCTTGAACTCGTCTATCTTATGTATTTGATAAGAATTATATATAATTTAGCTATGTATATGGGCAAAACATGTGGTTTTTAAAATTAATTATGAATATAGGTCTAGCCCACAGGCAGACCCTCAGTCACTGCCTATCCGCACAGCGGGTCATAGTTGCAAAAATTTTAGCCCGCAAGTCCGCATGGACTAGCAAAAAACCGTTCATTTAGCCTGCGGGTTGTTTGAAAAACTGCGGTTAAAACATAGCAAAACTGCAATTTCGAAATAATCTACAATCATTTTCGGGTCTATGGTGTTGTTACAGGTTCGGTATACCTTTACTAAAGGAACTCTAAAGCTTGAAATGCCGTCACCATTTTCGACTGTCATTCAGGTTTCATCAGCTTCTTCCTTTTCATCATTTTTTCGGTTTTTAAGGAATGAAGATTTCTGAATTACTTTTTTGTTGGTTGACATATTTAGGAATCAGAGAAAGGATCATGGCATGTTCCAATTTCATGCCAAAACAATGAAGAAGAGTCTTCAAGAAGATGGATTTGTATTACCAGGAAAAGTGTTTTTGATTCACTTAAGAGTAATGGAAATGGGAAGATTCTTAATGGCTGCACCAACAACAACTTATTGAGTTCATAAGAACCATTGGATTTAAAGATGGAGAGCCGTTATTAGCCGTTGATTTTGTTAAATTAGATTTGTTGTTCTTTGTGTTTTTATTTTTTATTTTTTATTCAGGAAATAACTACAAAAAAAAACGTAATTGGTTTTATGAGAAGACATTGAATTTTGATCAATAGAAAAAAAAAACAATGGTCTCTTAAGAAACTATAGCATCTTTTATTGCAATTAATTAAATAGACTATATATTTGATAAACAAAAAATTAAATAGACTTTTGTTTTTGTCAAGACTATTTAAAAAAAAAAATTGTGTAAAACTATATCTTAAAAACTAAATTTTGAATTTTAATCAGCCAAATATTATATTTAAGGTTGATGATTTATTCCCCTAAACTATACTCAATTTATTGATAATATAAAAACATCTCATAGTTACTCATTTTAGCATTATATTGTTTGGATATAAACAATGTAAAAATAAAACACATATTTGACAAAAACAAAAAACAAAAAACATATAAGAGAAGTGCATAATACTAGAAGTAGTTCATAGATTCTCCGATGAATACAAGTATAAAGAAACTAAAACTTTTATAATATATAAAAATAACAAAACCAAACTCAAATCACTTGCAAACTACAAATCTACAAGTCCCGGAATTCGCCCTAATAAATCGGATAGCGGTCATCAAAACATCATGCTGCGAATTCCCGAGGAGAGCCAAGTTTGTATGTGTGATCACGGCAATGGAAGTATAAGGAAAGCCAAGAGAATTGTATGAATTTAGTAATGCTGTTGTTGCTTCCCTTAGGAGAGTTTTGTAGGCTTCTCCTCGCCCGTCAAGCGCTTGTCGAACTGTCATATCTGTCCCGTATTTCCTCCCGGCTACTAGACCGAACGCAACCGCAACCTTTGTGTCCGGACCTATTATTCTCCAGTAGCATCTGTACTCAGGTCTTATCCATAGCCTACAGAAGTCAAAAGTTATAGTGTTATGAAGCTATGTAAAACAGAGGTGGGCGTCAAAACCGGATTAAACCGAAAAATGAAACGGACTAAAACCAAATTTAGTGCAACCAAACCGGATATATCAAAGTTGATACAAATTTTATTTTGTTCGAGTTGATACAAAATTGAAACTAAAGATTCATATAACCCAAAACTGAAAATATCAAACTGAAAAAAAAATGTCGTGGCATTTTGGACCAAAGCTAAAAATATAATTCTATATAAAAAAATGTTATTTAAAAATTTGGGGTCAAAAATTAATATTTTACAAAATTTGTGGGACTGCATTAAAAAAAATTAGGTCTAAATTTTAAGAGCCAATGCGAATATTTCTTTAGACATGGCTCATAACCGGATTTGATCTCATTTGAAATGAACTAAAGAATCAGGGGAAGTCTCAGACTATTCATAGACTCTATTAAAATTTTTTAATAAAGAGATTTTTACTATGAAAAAGTATATTTTTTTAAAAAAAATTAGACTTTGATTTATATATTTTACTAAAATGTTAAAAAAAAAAAAATCATAT
Organism: Heliophila coronopifolia; assembly: GCA_900406365.1. NCBI lineage: Eukaryota > Viridiplantae > Streptophyta > Magnoliopsida > Brassicales > Brassicaceae > Heliophila > Heliophila coronopifolia. Next base: position 7,628 of record OVAW01000044.1, on the reverse strand, counting down.
TTGACTCATGACTGTATCAGACCGCTCTAATTGAACCTCCTAAAAAGGGTCAAAAGAACCTAAAAACTCACTGGTGGGAACAAGCTGATGGCTCTACGAATGGAAACGGTGGAAGCTTAAACTGCGGAGGCGACACAGTCGGAGGAGGACTCATGACCGGAACCGGAGGTCGAGGCATAACAGGAACAGGAGGAAGAGGAATGACCGGAACCGGAGGAGGAGTTATAACCGGAACCGGAGGAGGTATGACTGGAACCGGAGGAGGAAGTATGACCGGAACCGGAGGAAGAGGTATAACCGGGACCGGAGGAGGAGGAGACATAACCGGAGCTTGAGGTGGTTTAGGACAAGAAGACAAAGGCTGAACCGGCTGAGCGAGAAGTGCATCAGCAGAAAACAACTCAACACCAAAAAAATTAAACATTAGTTTAAGTTTCTGAGCAGGACCAGAAGCAATGCTACAACTACTTGAACTTTGTTGTTGGTTTGAAACTTGAGCATAACAGTTACTCAAATCTGGTGTTCCATCAAATTTCATTACATATCCACCAAGCCAATTTGTAATCTCTTCTCTTGAAACATAAGCTTGCCCATTTCCATCAGTACATGTGACACTAACTCTGATCCCTACAAAAAAAAAATTAACAACAAATTTAGAAAACATAAAAAATGCAAAAACATTTCGAAATATAAAAAAAAAATTGCAAACTAAACCACAATCTAAGGAAATCATAACATAAACCTCTAACTATTTAAAAATCAACGACATAAACTTTGACACTAGTGGCGGAGATTGCCGGCTTTGAGTAGAGCGAACAGAAACATTGGCATCGGGTTCGAAAAATTTTTTAGAAATATTTTACATTAGATTTTTAGGCCCATTTTTTTATTTAAAACAAAATCATTCGAAGTGGTCCCTAAATTTTCGATTTGTATGTGGTCCCAACGAATTTTGAGAGTTTCAGACCCGTCCCTGGTGGCTGACGTAGCTCTTGCCAATGAAGATTTTTTAAATACTATAATTTTTAAGAAATGCTGATTTATGCACCTTTAGAAAATTATATTTTTATCTTTTCAATTTTGCTTTTGCACATTTTGGAAATTATGTCAAAACATCTACCCCTACTTGACGCTAATTTTTTGAAAAATTTATAAACATAAATTAAACTACATTTGTTCTGAAATTTTCATTTTTATCTACTTAATTAGCATAAAACCGTTCTTTTTACATTTTTTTCCTACGAAAAAATACATAAAAAGAGTAATGTATCACCACCAAGGTTCGAACCCTATGAAATTAGAAAAAAAAAACTATTTAACATGCCCCGATTCACCTTAAAAAGAGATTATGAGTTTTGGCCCAGAATTAAAAAAAAAAAAAAACAAAGAGAGAGAGAGAATATGTTGTTATTATTACCAGAGACAGGGAAATCAAACAAAGATTTCTGTCCATCCTTGCATTGGTCACAAAACACAGTGCCTGTGACTGTAGCATATCCAGAAACTCCATTAGAAGCTAAACAAAGAAGAAGAAAGGAGACAAAGAGGAGATTATGAATTGGATCCATTAATTTGGTTTTCTCAGAAGTATAAAAGAATAAAGAAGAAGAGAAATATGAGAGGAGTATTAAAAGCAAAGAAGCTTTAAAGAAGTAAATAAAAAGAAAATTCATCACTTCCTTCTCCAACTTTCAACTGCTAAAATATTAATTGAGGTTGTTGACAAATAATAATTTAAAATACAATAGTTTTTTTTATAGTCTGAACATAAAAATGTAAGCACCCGTACGAACATAATAATATTTTTAGTAAATGTGAGGGGAACACTCGAACATGACTCTAACTTGATAACAAATTTGTTTAGAAAAAATAATAATTTCTTATAAATGAGAAGGATATATATTAAATTTATTATGAAAAAAAATTAATTAAAAACTAATATTTTAAACGGTCATGCGTAGATAATAGAGATCTCAGAATTTAGTTTTTTAAAAAATGAAAACATAAATTTTTTTAAAGAGGGATCAAAATGTTCTGAATACTTAAATAATATATATATATATATATATAATCTTTTTGTCAACACGGGATACAAAAAGGCGGTCTATCGCTTAAATCTCATTTAGAGGCAACTTGAACTCCTGATGTCACGGTCACCGCTGTTGCACTCTAACCACTGAAACAAAAAACACTCGACGATTTTAAAATATATTTAGAGTGGTTAAAAGTAAATATAAACTAATTAACAGACTAAACAAAACAAATTTGATTAAAAAAGTGACCGTTGAGTTATAAAACAAATTGTGGTCGAAAGGAATTGTTTTTCTTTTTCTTTTTAGATTTCCGTGACCTATGTACGAGTGGACATAAACATTAAGATTTCAGCCTCCAAAAAAATTGTAATGCACTCTTAATTATCTTCCCAACCTTTTGTGCCGAGTAATAAATGTTTCTCTTATTAAAAATTTGAATTTATTTGTTTTTTTTAAATGAGTTTTTGGGTGAAAGTTATTAGTTTTGAAAGTATTGGGTACTATGCAATTATTACAATGAAGACTTTGTATGAATATAGTTGTGTTGTCAAGCTGTTACTAATGTGAACACAGTTACATACATAACATGTGAAGTGTCCTCAAAAGATTTATAGTTTTTTTTTAAATACGTGCATGTGTATACACTTTAACCATTTATTTATAAAACAATGTTTTTTGGGATTGTAGTCTTTTTTTCTCTTTTTTCTTGATGTTCTTGTAGTGTAGGAAAGTCATTCGTTTTGTGTTTTGTAATGTGGGAACTAAAATATTTTAGTTTTGTTAATGTCCTATAATGTTGTTATTTTTTGTCATTAATGCTTCTTTCATGATGAATGGTGTTAAAAGTTAATTAGGTTTAGACATGAAGTATCACTAGTAATAGCTAGGTGTGGACATGAAGCTATTACTATTGAATTATACCGATTCAATTCTTATGGATAATTTTTTATATTGAGACTTTTAACAGAAAATAAATACTTACATAATCGTAGTTTTCATTTAGCAAACATATTAAATATCTAAAAATTATAAAACTAAAAAATACTTGAGATGTAACTACGTAAATATTTAAAATGTAATTAATAATCAAGGCGAGTATTGGAGTACATAGCAAGTTGTCGGATTTTTTAAGTGACAAATTTAGATGAAAAATCAAGTGGACAAAATCAAATTTTACTGAGAACGTGGAACATTTTACATAAGAAAGAAAATATAGCAGAATAGAACGGTGTTTGGGTGTGAGTCAATTGCGGATCCAGGAGGAGAATTAAGGGGAAATTAAAAAAAAAAAAAAAAAAATTGGTTCTGGACGGTTCAGATCGGTTTGATTTTTGAAATTTAGGGTGGAAAAAATTTTAAGGAGGGCAAAAAAAAATTTAGGGGGGGTAAGTCAAATTTTACATAGGAATGTTTTTTTTTTTTTACACCGAAAAAAAAATTTCTTACGATTTAGGGGGACATATGCCCACCATGCCACCCCTAAATCCACCATTGGCTTGAGTCCTCCCTTACCCTCTACATGCCACCCCTAAATCCGCCACTGGCGTGAGTCCTCCCTTACCCTCTACTTTTGTCACTGTTTGAGCATTTAGTTCGAACCCGGTGGGGAGGAGGGTCTACACAATTCTCAGGCCAGACTGAAGAGACAGTTTTAAGGGGCACTTGTCCAAGGCCAAATTTTTTTACGTTTTTGAACCAAAATAAAAATATTGTTATGTGATTTATTAGGGCCTTTATTTTTAATTTTTGTCTTAAGGCTCATAAATTAGTTAAGGTAAGCTAAACTGGCTTTAACAATTTTTCAATGGAAAAGACAATGAGTTCGGACCAAAACTTTTCAAATAACCATTAATTACTAAACAATGTATTTTAAATTATTATATATACCTTTTTTCTTACATTAGTTCTAGATGGCTAATTAAATTGTACTTAACTTCTCTTTAACTAGAGACATCGAACAGAACCAGCCTTCGGCTAAAGTGGGTAAAACCCGAGCTTTAGACATCATCGGATAATAAAAAATTTTAGGGACATTTCATAGCAAAAATAACTTTAGTTCATTGGTTAGGTATGTTTGTTTTCTAATCGAAATGTCTAAATAAAGTTCAAGCCCCATCATGAAGTCTTTCTGAAATTAATTTAATTTATAATTATTTTTCTTTAGGTATCAAAATCTAGTAGGTCAAATTTGCATCCGGGTTCGAAACCCAATCAAAATGTAAAACCAAAGTATTTATCGGAGTAAATGTGTACACATGAGCCTAAAAGAAATTGATATCCAATATTCGAAATTTATATAAAAGTAATAAAATTATGATAGTGGTGCACGGTGACACGGATCCAGGAGGAAAATTAAGGGAGGCATAGAAAAACAAAAAAAAATAGAAATTTGTTCAGGACGCTTCAGGTCGGTTTATTTCAGGAAATTTAGGGGGGCAAAAAAATTTCTAAGGGGTAACATGGTCAATTTTTACATAGAATTTTTTTTTTTACATACAAAAAAAAAAATTCCCCGGATTAAGAGGTCATATGCCAACCCATGTTTCCGTCACCGGTGGTGCATGCTATAAATTTCAAGCTAAGGTATTTTTTTCGATATCAGTTTCAAAAAATTTAGTTTTTTCATCATATACAATATTCGCGGCAATTAAAGTATTTCACTCGAGACAACGTGAATTTAAACTTGAGAAATCGTAAGTAGTTGGGCTCTTCAAATGACATAAACTTGGGTTTTAGTACTGCACATTCTCAAATGGGCCTTAAATGTAACTAGAATATATTAATGGGCCGTAAATAACAAGGACATACAAATGGGCCTCTCTTAAGTAAATGGTCGACATAGCATTCACGTGTGCAAAACATGAACCGCATAACATAAATATCTACAAGTAACGACAAAAATCACATCAATTGTCATTTCTTGAAGTTCAGAAAAGTCATAATAGATTTGGGTTTAGTCACTTACTTCCACAACTTTTTTTATTAATTTTAATTTAAAAAACTTGACTAATTTTTGGAATTATTCGTTTTTTATTTTTATTCAATGGTAGCAAATCTAAACTCAACAGAAAAAAAAAAAAAAAAACTTCAAATCCAAACACTGAAAATTCAAAAACACATCAGAAATTTCAAAAACACACAAAAGCTACCATTGGAAATCATCATCATCAGATTTCTCACATCTGACCACAATCAGCGATCACCACAGGCTTCGACGTCCTTCCTGAATCAGATCCAACCTTCTCAATGTTCCTAACCACATCCATCCCTTCAACAACTTGACCAAACACAACATGCTTCCCATCGAGCCACGAAGTCTTCTCAGTACAGATAAAAAACTGAGATCCGTTAGTGTTCGGACCTGCGTTAGCCATCGAGAGTATACCTGGACCGGTATGCTTCTTCACGAAGTTCTCGTCCTTGAACTTCATCCCGTAGATCGATTCGCCTCCGGTTCCGTTCCCGGCGGTGAAATCTCCTCCCTGACACATGAATTTCGGAATCACTCGGTGGAAGCTTGATCCCTTGAAGTGTAACGGCCTTCCTTGCTTTCCGGTTCCTTTCTCTCCGGTGCAAAGAGCGCGGAAATTCTCAGCTGTTTGGGGAACTACATCGGCGTAAAGCTCCATCACGATCCGGCCGGCTGGTGCGTCGCCGACGGTCATATCGAAGAAAACTTTAGGGTTCGACATTTTTCGGATATTGGATCGGAGAGAAATTAGGGTTTTGTGTGGTTTTATGATGGAAGTTTGTTACACAGAGGGATAGATATAGAAGTTGGAAAAGATGTTAGTGACCGTTGATCTGGACACGTGGAAGAATCTTGAAATGGTTAGATTAACTATGGTTGGATTTAAATCTGACTAGGGTTAAAAGTTGCGTGGATCCGAGGCAGAGAATATTTATTTTTTTCTTTCTACTTTTTTTTACTGGAATAGAATAATCGTGCTATCATGATTTGAAACGACGTCGTGTCATTTACTAAAAGGCTTGAGAAAAAGCGGGCCGATTGTTGAAGTTAAAGCCCAATATGTTTTTATCGATAACCGGTTTATTACTGATTTGAAGATTAAACCGGAGATTCGATTGGACCGAGATCAAAAGCTCACAGGTTTCACCTGTTCTTTGCTTGACTTTTCACTTGTTCACCTTATTCATTGTGGTGAGCCAAATAAGACACAAGATTACGTGATACCAATAAATTTGTTTTATTTATTTTATTTTATTAGCTAACTAGATGGTCTCTTCAACTTTCTTGTTTCATCCACATGTTTAATAATTTTATTAACTTTTTTTTATAAAATTGTGTTTTCATAGATAAACAAAACTATGAATAAGTAGAAAAAATTATATTTTATAAATGAGAAACAACATACTTTTAATATTTTCAGTCTGTAGTAAAAACAACAATTAACTACATATTCTCTTGAAAAAAAATAAGTACATATTTTACTATAATAAAATTTAGAATTTTTAAACAGTACAAACTACTGTGCACAATTTTTTCTTTTAATTTGCCATTTTCAAGTTAGACAACATGATTATTTGATATGAATGAATTACAGTTCCGCCCGGTCTGATTTTTGGATAGAAATGAAACTAAAAACGAAATTATTCAACAATATCTTATAGTAAAATTATATTAAATATTTCTCAAAAAGCTCTCTTCTTCTTCAAATGTAAAACCTTTGTAAGAAGCTAATTTCTAGAAACACTGTCACTTGCTAGCCTTCAACCTCAATTCCTCAAAAGTCCTCTCGCTTCTTTCATTTCAGGAAGTATTTTAAGAAAACCCAACTCGAACCGAACCTGCGTATTTTGGTCGGGTCTTGGTATATCCAATTAGGTGGGTGATTTGCCCAATCGTAGTTATAGATTCTTTACAATTTATTTATGAATATAAAATTGTAGAAATATTATGGATATCTTGGATAAAAAATGTTGAATAACACTAATTTTATATTCAATTCTTGATATATATATATATATATATATATATATAATTAAGTATTATAGAAAATAATATAAGTAAAATATAGCAAACCATTAATAAAAGATAAACAAATTAAGAGCAAAATCTTAGTATAATAAAAAAAACATATAAATCAAATAGCAAAATATAAATAAAACACAAAAATATAAAAAAGTTTAGAGAATAATGACATTTCATAAAATTTCATCTCCACTCCAACTTCTTATTCAATCAAAATAATATTAACATGCAAAAATCACAACTTCTTATTCAAGATATATACGTTGTCCAATATTGATTTTTTAAGTATCATTTTGATTTATATCTTAATTATTATTATTACAATAAGCTGTATTTAATTTTTTTTTGAAATAATTTAACAAAATCTAAGATACATATATATATATATATATATATTATATGGAAATTTTTAATTTTCAAAGTAGTGTTGAATTGTTTATAGAATGTTACAATTAGAATAAAAGTTAATCAAAAAATTAATTAAAACTCTTAAAAAAATTATTAAACAAAATTAAAAATTTATTTTTAGAAAATACGAAAAAATATTTATAAAATAAATTTACAAATTTTCAATTAAATATTACTATGAAAAATACAAATAT
>OVAW01000043.1:0-32249 GCA_900406365.1 Heliophila coronopifolia | reverse complement strand
TAGTTTTTAGCCAATTTTTAGCAAGTTGGGGTATTAAACGGATTTTTTCCCTTTTTTTATGGTTTTTAAAATTTTGATGTTGGAGAATTTTAATAACATAGTTTGTATTTATTAACCAGAGGTGAAACGAAAATGTGTATAATCCTCAATTATATGGAACCCAACCGAATTACCCTAACTAACCGCAATTTATTAATACATTGTTACCGAATTTGCTCAGTTGGTAAGGTTTGTCCTAAGGATTCTAAGGGGTATTGAGTTTGATGTCCCACCCAAGAATATATTTACTTTTAATTCCTTTATTTCAAACGGGCTGAGTTAGGGTTTTTTATTTATTTATTATCACTTGGGCCCAATTTTTATATTGTTAATCTTTTAAAATTACTCTAAGGTCTTATATTATTTTATGTTAAATTTTGTGCCTCATATTAAAAAAATTTCTGGATCCGCTGATGTAGCTAGGTATATAATTTTTTTTATTGTGATGATGAAAGACAACTTTTTCTACTTATATATAGTTATTTTTATAACAATAATCAGTTTTTTATTACTTTGAGTAGAGTTTTATCAAAGTAACTAAACTATCCCATTATCCAAATATTGTAAATTCCAACCAAAATATATTTTGGATTTATCGAAACCAAACTAATTGAACCGAATTTGTAGCTATCCGAACCGAACCGAATCAAACCAAATTTTTCATGGTTTCTATTTTTCTATAATTGAATTACATGAAACCTGAAATATCCGAACTGAACCGATCTGAAATCCAAACTCTCACCCCTAGTAGCAAGCTGTGCAACATAATCTAAAATTTTTGTTTAAAAAAAAAATTAATTATACAAATAAATTATGGTTTGTGTTCTTTTAATAATCCAGTTCAATGTAAAAATAACTATTAAATAAACTTGATCTTTCTTCCAAAATATGGAGATTACCTCCAAGTTTTGGACCGAAACTCAGTACATATATATAGTCAGGTTTAAAACATTTTAAATCTCTCTAATATTGGAGAGTATTCCCTCTCGAATGCACTCAAACCTTTATCATATATTCATGTAGATAATAGACCAAGAAATGAAATATAATTATAAATGTGTATATAAAGTTTAAAAGCTTTGAACTTGGTAAAGTGATAAAACTTATTATTATTTTTTGTAGACAAGATTAAAACTCTTCCAAGAAGCTAAAGTTTCGATGATGGACCAATAACCATATCTGATATATGCCGTGATGAATCCACGATCAAAATTTTAGGAGGACAAAAGAAAAAAAATTCAAAATAACAAAAAAAAAATAATAAGAGAGAAAAATTCAAACAAAATTTATATGTGAAAAAGAAAAATCATTTAAATTTAGGGAGCATTTGTTCTCTCTTGGTCCCTAAAACCGTCATTTTGTATATATATATATATGTGTGTGTATATATATATATATATTATGACATCAAATTTAATATATTGTTACTATGAAGACACCTATTTACCCATTGAGGCAAATGATGAGATGTTATTTTTGTTTGGTCATAAGGGTATTGTATGAGAGTCTAGTTGACCTAGTATTGTGATCAGGGATCAGTCCTTAGTATTTTGGAGCCTAAATAAAACAAAATTAGACTAAAAACTAATACAGAATTTGGGAACCAAGGGCAATGTTTTATTTTTCTCTACTCAGGACCGGCTCGAATTGTGATATTGTGATTGTTGAGATTGCTGTCGTGGTTGCCGCTGCTGCAAGTTACTTGATTTTTGTGGATGTCCTTGCATTGGAACTTGCATTTGAGGTTTACCTAGTAACTTCGGTTGGTAGATCCTATTTGGCCCATCATTGTATGAAGTCAACTGTTGTATCTTTTGAAGAACTTCTTCAACTGGAGGTGGAGGTCCGGAAAGCTTTGTATGCTTGTTTTTACAATTTGGGCCATTGGGACAAAAGCCTAGCTTGTACCTGCCAATGTAATTGCAAGACATAATGTAAGGGAATTAGCTAACCAATTTAAGAATTAAAACAATCTCATTCATTTCGTAATTGGTGGAATCCCTTAGCTTTCCCTTGGGCTGTTATATGTGTTGGTTACGCCGAACCCGCGGTATAACCTGGCAGTAATGGTCATGATGTTTTAGGCAAAAGAAAATTACTTATTTGGGCGGTCACCCTTCTATCTCTACGTGTGCTCCTTTTTCCCATCCCCTCGCCTCGATGGACTAAAGCGACTACAACTAAATTCTAGCTAGTGAGTATGAGTCTAGACGCGCTTTTTCAAAAACAAGGTCTACATGACCTGATAGCCCAAGTCTGCTAGGCCTTTGGACAACGTGGACAAATTAGACCGCCAAGGTGCTTTTCATACCGACCGCCTATTTTCCACAGTTTTTAAGAGAAACAACTAGCTTTCAATTCAAAAACAGAATTATTGTATCCCTCTTAACACCAAATTCAGATTTTGACTATAAACAGTAACAAAAACAGTACGATAATATTGGGGACTAAAAAAATTTAATGGAGACCGGAAAAAATTACATATAAACTTTTTTTTAACATGTAAGAAAAAAAATTCCCGGAGCTAGTGGCCACCCCTTCCTAGCCCTCTAGCTTCATCCCAGATTATAACCTCTATTAAATTAACATCTTCTACTTATAAAAATTATGGAATTTGCCATCATTTGACCAGTAAAAAATGATGTCACGTTTTAAGCCTATTTAAAACCTAGTGAACATACTCTTTGATAATTATTCTCACACAAAAAGATTAATCAGGGCTAAATTCTGGTTTAAAAAAAAAAACTTACTTGCATGGTGCAAGTAAAATGTAATACTTACATATCACATTCTTTGGTATCAACTCTGGTATGCCTATACATACAATCTTTCTCTCGACAATCATTGTATAACTCGAAAAACCGGCAGATTGGTATCCGAGCTTTGTTGTACTGATGTAGAAAGTTACATGTTTCACCTCTCATACACAAACTTCGAAGCCAGTGCTTGCAAACAGTCTCCCGGAAGTTCCGTACATATGAAGCGTTTTTAGGCGGAGCAACCGGCGCCAAAGCAGTACACTGGCCGTGTCCAGACTCGAGTTCGCTTTCGAAATCGAAGCTGAGATCATCAGTGTCCTCCATTGTTATGAATCTCTTTAAGGGTTTTTGTTTTTTAGGGCTTCGAAGAATGGAACAAAGAGAGTTGGATCATTGACTTCAAAACTAATCTTCAATTATTTATTTATTTTATTAGTTTTATTAGCTAATTTAGTTCTATATATTAGTTGTTTATTTTCAATCCGAAGTGGATTTTTTTTTCAAATGTCTTTTCTGACCCAAAAAAATATTTATACACTTCCCTTAATCTTCTTACCATTTTCACTAAATAGTTTCTTAAACTTTCATGCTTAATCAGCATTCACACATGATATTTATAAAGTCAAATGTATTTAATTTGTTAGACATTCTTATTATGTATAAATTTAATTCAATTTTAAGAAGTATTTTTTATTATTAAAATATATCTTTTTTGACTTGAAACTATTTGAAAATTAATTGAAATTTTGTAAATTTTTTAATGTTAAAATATGATGTTTGTTTATCGGTGAGAGAACTCATTTTCATTTTTTCTACAATTATCGTCAGAAATTTTATAGAAATTACGGATTTTCTCCAATATAAATATTTTAAGTTTTTGAAATTCAATTGGGTTCATATCTAAAATTAAATATGATATTCTTTTAAAAGTAATAAATATGATTGTTTGAATCATTTATATATATATATATATATATATATATATATATATATAATTTTTTTTCCAAAATACATACTTCTATATAAAACATATACTTGTAAGATATATTTTTTTTCGTAATAAATATTTTTTATTCAATTTACTTTCAGAATATTTATATTTATTTTATAAACTAAATTTTATTTATTCAATGTAATAATAAAGCTATAAATATAATGATAAAATTATTTATTTAATATTATAAAGAATTTATTATTATCGTTTTATAGAAGTAAAATTTATTTTGTTAGTTAATCACATTTATTTTGTTAATTGAATTCATGAAAAAATTGATGTACAATTTCACGAAATATAGGTGTCATTTTTTATTTAGAGTATATAAATATGTCATCTAAAAATTTAGAATATAAATAATATACCAATATTGTTGTAAAATAGGACTAATTATTAATTTACATTAATGCTTAATATTATTCCACTTCTGTTATTTCTATGTGAGATCCAAGGTTCCAATATTGATTGCCTCGAACGACGAAAAATTATAATATACCAATATTTCTTTTTTAATATGCTCTATAAATATAGATATAGTTTCTCCTGAATTTTAGAGTTTTTTACATTTTTTCCTAATTTAATAATTTTTAATTTTTTTCCGAACTTAACAATCTTTTTATTTCTTTCCTCAACTATCACAAATCTCGTATTTACAAATAATAATAATTTTTAGCGACTCTTACTGCGACATATAATATTCATAAACTCGATTTTTTTTACCACCTATATTTTATAACTCTAATCCTAAAACGACGATTTTAGATGTATTTCAACGAAGCATGCTTATCAATTAGGGTTCACAATTGACATATGAGATTTCAAATTGACGAAAAAATGGTTCGAAAACATGGTTATTTTTTAAAAATAGATTTTTTTGGGTTAAAAATCAGGTTTATAGGTATTATATGTCGCAATAGGAGTCTCTAAAAATAATTATACAAAAAATATTTGTGTTTTGAGGTGAAGATATGAGATTAATGATAGGTAATTTGTGAGGAGAAATAGAGAGATTGTTAGGTTTAGGAGAAAATATAAAAAACTATAAAGTTCAAGGAAAACCATGTTTTCAAAGTATAGTTTAAAGGGAAAAAAATTATCGCCTGTTTTTTAATTATATCATACATGATTTAAATGATGTTCATTAATTATTTTACGGGGGAAACGCCGGCCAAAGACCCCCAAATGGTTCACAGTTGTGAGTTCCGCCACCCAGGTTCGAGGCTTGGGAGAGGTGTATATTTAAAATTGGTCAAAGGGGCTAGCGCCGAAGTCTCCTGGCCCAGGGGAAGGTTTCGGGTTTCGGCCCAGATCACCCTCTGCTAACAAAAAAAAAAAAAAATGATGTTCATTATTAAATTTTTATAGGATTATTCTACATTATAAATTACACTGTTCCAATTGTATTTATCATTGTCGAAATTTTATTCAAGGAGTACATTAAATTTGTTAATTACATTAATTTACTCATTGAATTCATTGAATTCTAGTAAATTTATTCATTAAAACTAATTTTAATTATTCATTGTCAAACCTATATATTGGGAAAATAATCCCTAATATTTTCGAGTGGAAAAGATGGGATTTAACAAACCATTAGTGCTTGTGGATGATTCAATAGATTTGACATTGTCTATTGCACTGTTAAGGCCGATGTTATGTTCCTCCTATTAGGCTATTACCATTAACTAATTTATAAAAATAAAAAACAATAATTTCACTTCCTTTTATTATTTTGAAAGGATAAGGTTTAATTAAAGGGACCATTAGCTAATTTAAATAAATAAAAAAGCATAAAAATCATAAACTTATATTAATTATATATATATATGTATATATGAAAAACCAGTCAAATATCCCAACTTAACAAATTTTACTTAAAAATTACACGATTTATTTTGTTTCCTTTTTACTACACCAATTAGTAAAACTCTTGAACTTTCAAAAATTGAAAATTCACTTAACAGACGTTACTTCCGTTTTGACTGAGTTAACTTTTTCGTTGACTAAAGTCAACATTTTCTGAAAAGACAAAAATACCTTTTATTAACAAATTGGAAAAAACCTGTAAAATACATAAACTCAACAATTTTTGCCGAAAAATACACGGATTTATTATTGTGTTTTCTTTTTACTACACTAATTACGTTTTCGCAAAAATTGCAAATTCACTTAATGGACTTTACTTCGGCTTTGACTGAGTCAACTTTTTCGTTGACTAAAGTTAACAATTTTATGAAAAGAGAAAAAAACCCCTCATTAAGAAATTTTAAAAATTCTAAAAAATTTTGAATAGTAACACCCGATTATTCTCATATGTGACATTCATCTCTTGTGATATATATGTCAATTTTTCATTTATAGTCTTATATTTTATCTTACCATAAAATCCAAAATTAAAAAGGATCATTATTGAGACATAAATGGTACCAATTAATTGGAATACAAATTAACCATTATTAAAGAGTTTTAAAACAATAATTTCACTCTTTTATCTTTTTATAATTTGTTAGGGTAAGATTGAATTAAAAGACATACCAGAATGAGACCTTTGATGGTCTGATCATTGTAATAAAGAGGCTCTTTTTCTTGAGAATCAAGCAAATGAGCAATCATGGTCTTCTTAATTAAAGATCCGAATATTAAATCAGGGTTGATCCAGATCCAGATCCAGATCCAGATCCATTTTCTTAATTTTATTAACCTAGATCCGAAATTGTCTATGTGGCATTATCTAGTTTCTTTGATTTACATTTATACCCTTCGCTCTAACAATTTTTAAGTTAGGCACGTGTCGGGCCATTTGTGTCAGACATATCTGTTTCTTTAAAAAAGTGATTATGTCATTCCGATAGGTTAGGGCGTCACATCATCTTGTTTTAGGTTAAGAAGTGAATGTGCTAGAAAAGCTGAATGTATTGTAAGATTTATTCAAGTACTCAACATTTTATCTACAAATATTATAACTAACTACATCTAGATTACAATATCACCTCCAAACCATCATCAAGCTTCTGTTCCAAGCTACTCTCTATGAGATTTGGCAAGAGCGCAATTCAAGACTACATCGAGCAGAGACTCGCCCCTCCCGACTACTTATTAAGCTCATTTCTCAATAGTTGCGTACCCATGTGAGCCGTATTGCCTCCGATCAGTCGCCGCATATGACAACTCCGTCGATTCAACACACTTGGATTACAAGCTTTCAAATGATCACAACAACCGCAACGTAGTATTGTTTTTTGGAAATGAGTAATTAATTTTCACTTTATTATAAAAATTAATTGGTCCTTTCATTGATAATTACTCTCTGTCTAAAAACAATTGCTCTGTAATTACTCTTATTTTGGAATATATTTAACCTTAAACCAAATAAAAAACTACATCTAGATTAACACGTGACAGCACTAATAATTTGTAAGATACATCTTGCAATGTTATATTCTCTTTTCAAACTTATTAATTATTAGTAATATTCTCTTTCAAGAATAATTTATTCTTTAATCATCAAATATTAAAAACATCTGTGTTAACCTAATCATTAAATATCGATATATTAGGTTAACACAGATGTTTTTTTTTTCATTTTATCAACAATTGCATTTTATATAATATTATAGATGATTAAATTTTTTTTTTAAATTAGTTTCTATCCAATATTGTAATTAGTAGATATTGTGTTTAATTTTATTTCCAATAAAATATTTGGTAATTTTCTAAGTTGAATCAAGTACGAATAAAGAATATTTTTTTTAATTGGCACGGGAACATATAAATACTTTGTCCCACAATAAATTAGAAGGATTATGTGTTCGCTCGTTGATCATAACCTAGCTACGTGTTCTAACTTCTATATATGCATTGTCAATTTTCTAAAAAAAAAGTAAATTTTAGTAAAATATTAGCAAATTACATGCAGAATATAAAGCTTATAAGAATTAACATATGTACACATATTTAAATTTTACTAACTTATTTATATTCATTTATGGAAATTACATTTATAACAAGTTAGAATGCATAAGTGTCAAAAAAATTTAAAAATAAAACAAGTTGGAAATTTGGAATGCATCATTACATTTTTTTTTTCAAAATAGTAACCAATTTCTATTTAAAAACTTGTAAAATAAGTCTCATATTTTTAAATTTTTACAATAACTTTTTTCAACAATATAACGTTAATTTAAATATTGTTTTATCTTTATTTTTCTTTATTATTATTTGTTGTATTTTTTTTCACTATTTAATGAGCAAAGACACTGTTATATTATTGTTAAAATTTTTAAAAAGTATTGAAGTTCAAATTACTTTATTTATTTGACAATTCTTAAAAAAAGTGAATGTGTCATTCGGATAGGTTAGGACGTCACATCATCTTTTTAGGTTAAGAAGTGAATGGATTTCGTAGTTTTCACCTCTCCCTTCTTCCATAAAAAGCATCAAAGATAGAAAGAGATACAGAAACACACAAAAATAAAATCTTCTAACCTAACCACCAATGGCGTTCAATTTCATTAACCCTTTCCCTCACTCCCCAAATAGGTTATATTATTATTTAGTTAAAGTAATTAATACTAATATTTTTTATATATGATCTTGTTCGCTACAGAAGGCCTGCAGGCTGCAGCACCTTACATTAACTAGTTCACTAATCCGTTTGGTATCAACTTTGTTAACACGATGTCGTTTTCTCCCAAAAACAACTTAATAAAACGAAGAGTTTAATACTCCGTCTATGATTTAAACGGAGTTTTGCAAAAAATTAAAAGATTGGGGGTTTAGTTAAACTCCTTCAAAAGACAGGATTAAATACGTGATATTTAAAAACTTATGGTTTTTTCGCATTTAATCCATTGTAATTAGTAGATATCGTGTTTTATTTTATTTCTAATAAATATTAAAATATTTGGTAATTTTCTAAATTGAATCAAATACGAATAAATAATTTTAATTTTTAATTCGCACGGGAACATAAATATTTTGTCCCACAATAAATTAGAAAGATATATGATGTGTTCTAACTTCTATATATGTATGTATTGTCAATTTTCTTGAAAAAAAAGACTAGACTTTAAGTAAAGTATTAGCAAATTACATGTAGAATGTAAAGCTTATTAGAAGTAAAATATTTAAATTTTACTAACTACATTTTTTTTTCCAGAATGAAACTACATTTATAAAAAAATACTTTCAAAAACTAGTGTTTATATAAATACTTTCATGTTTCTTTAAATATGTTTTTAAGATTTAGAAAGGAAACAACCATTACACATAAAATAGGGTTTTACGGAGGTAGAGAAGATTGAAAATGAAAGCCAAGTGTTTTTCCTTAGATTCGATTTGCCTAAAGCTTGTGAAGATCACTTGGTGCCCGATAACCAGGTGTCGAGACAACTTAAGATACTCATTTCTACAGACAATTTAGACAGAAACAAGGGTTTTGACCGTCATTATAAAGTCATCTCCGGACCGCATCGTGAATGAAATGAAGATCAACCGTAATGACAATAACCCGTGTGTTAGATGATTATTAACTTAAGGGAAATAACCTGTTAAATACCTCAATTCATCAAATTTTACTTAAAAACTATACAGATTATTTTCGTTGCTGAAAAATACGCCAATTCGATTTTCGGACCAAAATTGTAATTCGTTTTAAATAAGGTTAAACGGAGTTTAAAATTAAATGGGATTAGTTACTCGTGGTGATGGATGATTACTTTAGATCATCTTGGTTGTGTTTAGATTGTCTATTTATTTTTGTTTTGGATGATTACTTCGGAGCATTTGCATTTAATTTTAAACACCGTTTAACCGGATTTAAGACGAATTACAATTTTGATTAGTTTATGTTTTTCGGGCCAAAAATCGAATTGGTGTATTTGTCGGGATGCGAAAATAGTTTGTGTAGTTTTTAGGTAAAATTTGATGAATTGAGGTATTTAACATGTTTTTTCACTTAACTTAATAATAATTTCTAAAATAATAATTATTTAGTTAAATTAATTAAGAATATTATGTTTTCTATATGATGTTGTGAGTTCTTGACAGGAGCGGCCCTGAACTTAAAGCCTATAAAAGGATATTGGGATTCTATTCATATCCAACATCAAGATCACCAACTAATTCTATCAACTGAAAGTTAACAACTTTCATTCATTACACTTGACTTCTTCTTCTTTTGAATCAAGGAGATGATCAGAAGAATAAGAACCAAAACTTCAAAGTCTTATTCGTGTTATGCTTTGATTTGGTTAGGTAAAATTGCCTCTTTTCTTCTTTAACCAAGTCAAAATTTTGTCATGCAGTGTAAGTGTACGTATGGTTACACTTTATATCTCATGCGACAAGTTTCACTGTAGTTTAATCCTAATTGGTCCAAATTTGCTAGAACAAAGGTATGGGTTTTTGTCAACTTGAACTTCCAACACCATGTCCATCTTCAAACTTTATTTAACTAACACAATAATTTTATAATACATTAATTTAATGTAAAAATTTATAGTACTTATTTATTATTTTTAAATACTACAATAAATGTTAGTGTATGGTAGTTATTGTGAAATATATTAATGGGAGTTATTAAATATTATATAATAAATTTTTCATTTTTAATTAAATTATTTTAGTTAATTTCTTAACGGTTATTTTGTTTTATTTTTCAAAATAAAAAATTTTATGCTAAAAGATCATTTTTCAATATATATGCTACTACTACTACTATGCTATTGTGTAGATTTCTTGAACCTTGAGCTAATGGTATGTAGCTATATAGTGTAAGAAATATGGATTAATAAATTCGTTTATTTTAGGTAATTGAACAATGTCGATAAGAAATTTATCTAAATATTAAATGCTTAGATTAGTGTAAGCATTTATCTAAATATGCATTTATCTTAACTTAATTCTTACCTAAACGTAAAATGCAAAAATTCTTAACCGAACGTAAGATTAATGTAAGAATTAAAATATACGTAAAGAAGAAACAGATTAGCGTACGTGTTTAGGTAAGAATTAAGTTAAGATAAATGCATATTTAAATAAAATACTTACATTAATCTGTTTCTCATTTACGTAAATTTATCTAAATATTAAATGCTTACATTAATGTCCATAAGAACTTTATCTAAATGCTTAGAGAAATGCATATTTAGATAAATGCTTACACTAATGTCTATAAGCAGAGCCGTCTTTTAGCATGTGCAAGTGGAGCAGTCATACATGACCCCGAATCAAAAAAAAATTCTTAAGAAAATTTTAATATTATATATAAATTAAACCCCAAAATTTTAAAAATATCTATTTTACCATATTAAAAACAGATTAATAAAAATTTCGAACATGGAATTTCAATAGTTTGAGATGGTCCTGCCTATAAGAAATATCGTCTACCATTTTTACAATTAGCAAGGGCTGCTCTTCATCTTTCTTCATTTGTGACTTCTTAGTGTATCATTAATTATATGTTAGTAAATTAAATTTTGTAATGGTATTTTAAACAAATAATTACAAAACAAATGTTTGTCTTTTAAAGGCTAGTGTTGAAAAATATAGCTAACTAGATGATCTTCCGTGTCATGTCCGATGCACTGGGTGAATTGTTTTGTAATTTTTTTTAATGAAAATACAAAATTGTATTTGCTTGATTAAACAAATACGAAAAATATGTATATGCAAAATGATTTTTTGATAGATGCAAAATTGAAGATTTAGTCTTTTAGATTATATTTTGATAAGTTGGTTTTTGGAATAAAGTTAGAAGATCTTGAATCTCAATTCGAATAATTTATTAACTCTTTTTTTTTTTTAATTGAAAGATTGTAATGTATGTCATATAAATTTATGCATATTGCCTCTACCAACTGTCCAAATTATTCTTTTTTTTGTCAATTTGGGCCACAACAGGCCATTTAATATTAAACCCACTAAACGGAAATCGCAATGTCGAAGCATAAAATCGAACTCCCGATACTAAGATCATGCTAGTGCACTCAAACCACTAGACTGTCCAAATTATTTATCATGGGCATAGTAAAAATAAAATTAATAAGTTTGTTCACTCTTATAAGAAATAAGAAATGAGAAGTAGATATGATTTACTAATTTTCTTTATTATTCTTGATTTTTTGTTATTTATTTATTATTAAATAGTTAGTATAATCTACTTGACAAAAAAAGTTAGTATAATGTAACTGTTAGGATCTTTGTCTCTAGTCCGATTATGAGATATTTGGATATTTCTATACTGATGTTTATAAACAATTACAAGAGCTAATCCCACTAAACGGTTAGATAGTCCAATTCAAGGACCTGATTATCAAATATCACACATCGGAAGTTTCGACATTTGTTAAGTGGTATATAATAGATATGAACCGCTCCACTTATTACCAATTGGTTTTAAGTTGGATGTCCATGATTTCTAATATGATATCGGAGCCACGATTCTACTTCTTGATTGCGGATCCTCCGTGGATGTTCATTCCCACAATTTCCACGTCCCCTTCTTTATCAAACTTGTCCGGCTTAAACCTCTCTGCCTCTTCCCAAAACTCGGGATCTCTATGCATGGCCCATATGTTTATCAATAACAATGCGCCACGTGGTACACTATAGCCTCCCATGTTACAATCTTCTCGGAATATAAACGGAATGTTTCATATATAACGTTTTGAAGATAAGGAAGATTTGAATATCAGATTTATCCATTAACCGGTTTAAACCAATTTTAGCATCAATTTGGATTTTTTCTTTCTTTAGTATTTTTTGATGGTGTTAATAAAAAAAATCTCTTGATGGTTTACCAAATTAGAAATGCCCCTATATTTTTTGTAGGCAATAGGCCCCATCAGGCCCGGCGCATTAGCCTAAATCATTTATTTGTCCCCGCAACTAGCAAATCCTGCACATTATACACACATAAATAAATAAATAAATACATATATATATATATAGAGAGAGAGAGATATATTTTTTTTTTTTTTACCATAGAACAACTGGTTTACTTAGTTTCTCCCACTAGAGACAACCAGGGTTCGAACCCCCGACCTGACGTCAAAGCAACAGAGGTGGTACCATTAGACCACTTGATCTTCGACAGAGAGTGGTTGAAGACTCTGAAGAGAGATATTTAATCGACTACATTTTTTGTTCGATCAATTTCTTCATTATTATAAGGCTTTATTAAAAATATTTTAGAATATAATATGATATTTTAAAAAAGGTTAAATCATGTATTTTAAAAAATATGTATAACCGATTAAAAATAATTTTTACTTTTAAAAAAAATATCCAAAAACTTACTCGTTTCAGCAAAAAAAAAAAAATCAAAATTTTATGTTAGTTCATACCCCGTTGAAAATTTATTTGGTTAATTATTGAATAATTTGGACAATTTTTTATTTACATCTTTTCTCTATCTATAATATTTAAATTTTTATTTAAAGATAATCACCTTGATTTCTTCCAATGTCTCCGGCCACAACATCCGAGATCAGTGACGTATCTAGAGCAAAAATCTAAGGGGGCTAAAAAAAATTTAGAGGGGGTAGGAAATAATTAATTTACATAGATATTTTTGTTTTTACATGTGAAATTTTTATTTCCAGGATCTATGGGCCCTCCCTATCCCCCCCCCCCNCCCCTTCCCCCCCCCCCCAACATTTGACCCTGATGTCGCCTATTTTTCCGCTGGTTTTTAAAAGAAAAAACTAGCTTTCAATTCAAAGAGAATTACTTATATCCCTCTTAACACCAAATTCGGAATTTGAATATATATAATCACTAACAATTCAAGGACGAAAATCTAGAGGGCTAAAACTCTTTTTACCCGGGGCCGAAAAAAAATTAGATGATTTTTTTTTTTTTTTTACATGTGAAGAAAAAGCCTTTTGGAGCTAAGGAGCCCTTACCTTCGTCGCTGACAATAACCCCTAAGAATTTAAGATCTTCTACTTATAAAAATTATGGAATTTGACCAGTTAAAAATGGTTCCACGTTTGAGATCTATTAAAAAACATGGTGAAAATACTCTTCGTTAATTATTCTCACACTAAAAGATTAATCAGGCCAAACTCGAATCACCCTGGTTTAAAAAAAAACTAAAATGAGAATCAATTTGACAAAATTGTCCTTTTTGATTTAGTTATTATAGTTATAATTTTAAAATTAATAAATCAATAGAAATAATTGTAATAATTTACTAACTAAATATTTTTTATATAAGAAATACTGTTGTTTTTTAATGTATAATTTCGGAAATAGTTTTAAATTTAAGGGTTTTATCAAGGACATTAGAAAAATTATAAGCTAGGATAAATGTTCTAATTTATAATACTAGAGATTTTGATGTGTACTAAATTACAAAATCCACCTCAAAGTTTTTATAATGTGATACTCCCAACTATATTAAATCCCAACTGAATTAAATCTTTTTAACTGGTGTTCCGATTTTTGAGTTTGTCAATGCATTTACCAAATTTTATATTTAATTTTTAAAGGACATGAATATTCAATACATTGGTTAATTGAAAATCTACAAATGTATAAGTTTGAACGAAAAATAGTGGATTGAAAAGCATTTCCTATATCCATAGACCATAGTGTAACTTCAACTCAAAAATAAAAACCGAAATTAGAGTTAGAAATTTATTTGGTTTCTTTTGGGCATATAAATTGTGACACTAGCGGGTAATTCATTAAGTAATGTCTCCTCACATGACTTAATTTTTTTTCTTTTTTCGGTTTTCAAATCATTTAATATGTCTTTCAAATCGTTTACTGTATCATTTTCTGCTATTGTTAAATTCGGTTTTAGCAGTTCTTAACGAGGGACATATTTGAAATTATATAGTTAAATAGAAATATAAAACTAACATTTTCATGTGTAATATTTACTATTTAACATAACCCAAGATTGAAGCACATAAATAATGGATGGACATAATTTAGTATCCTATTCTTTCTTTTTCCCCAAATTTCAGTCCATGTAAGAATGCATTTTATTTATAAAGTTTTAAATTGAAGTTTATTTGTTTACATGATAATCTTTATTATTTCTATTTGTGTTGCCTAGAATATTTTGTATAAACTTAAAGTCCATGCTTCTCTGCATGATAATGATGTTTTTTTAATATAATATAATGATATAATATAAGCCTTCCATAGCATAAAGATTTTGACCCAAACAAAAAGCTAGCATAATATTTTGTATAGTCATTGCAATCCCGTAAGGCAGCTCACGTGATAATGTATACACATCATGAAGATATATTATAATCACAAAAAGTCAAAAACATAAATATTCAATTTTTGAATCATTCATAGGGCTTACTGTAATCTTAGTCTCTAGAAAATTATAAATTTATATGATATAATGATATTTTATATATGTCTTTTATTTTAATTAGGAAAATTTCTTCAATTTGTGATTATTTTGCTTACTTTTTCGAGTAATTACATAAGCTTTAGGGTATATCCGATTTGTCCTAACGAATATTTATTAATTCTAGTTAATTTTCAAGACAAATCTAATTTCTTTGATTTTGTCGTATCCATGGTTTGTTCTATGTGCTTACATGTTGTCTATATCACTAGAAACAAAAGTCAAACTATTAAAATACATAAAAAACGGCTTAAAATTACGTTTAGTTATTGTCACGTTCTTTAACTATTTAAGTATTGATTTCTTCCTTGCATAATTTTTCAAGCATTAAGTTGCAGAAATCCAAAGGAAAAGAAGGGCGAAAGAGAATTTCAAAGGTCATTCAAATTCTCTGTTGAATCTATATTTTCTAATCGATTTTGTTTTTGTTGTGTTGTAAGAGAATAAGAGATGATGAAGAGAGACAATCTCGTAGTTAAACATAGGAATGGGAACATTTCATGTACTGTGTCATCTAGTGATGAATCCAGGACAAAATTTTAGGGGGAAAGAAAAAAAAAATAGGAAAGGGCATACTCAAATTTTTAAATAGGATTTTTTTTTTTTTTACAAGCAAAAAAAGTCCGATTTATGGGGGGCGCATGTCTACCCGTGCCTCCTTAAATCCGTCCCTAGTCCATTCGAGTCATGCTCCAGTCCCAAAATTTATGTTCCTTATGAGAATATATTTTCGCTGGGAAAAATTTTTATTTTCTGAATAGGAATAGAACGGGAACGTGAATTCTCGAAGTCCTATTTGAGAAAAAAAAAATATAAAACCCAAAACCCAATTTTAATATATTTTACATATTTTTACATACATACATTACATAAATTTTATTTTTTTACATTTATATACTATTCATAAAATCTATCACTTTATTAATTAATTTTTTTATATTTGTTTTTTTTTCAATTTTAACATATTATCAAACTACAAAAAAAATTTAAAAGATTTTGTTATACAATCACTAGAGGACGGAAAATTATATTTTTATTTATCTATTTAGTATATTAAATATTAATATTTTATACTATTGAACCTTTATTTTGGTTTATTTTGATTATTAGATAATGTTTTGGTTGATGCTAAATTAATTATGTTGGATCTTTTTTAGTTTTGAAATTTTAGTTATTAAATAATAAAATGTCAAAAAAAATTTGAAAAACTTTTCTATCAAATTCTTGTTTCATTCCAGCTCTCAAATTATGTCGTGAATTCCCGTTTGCCAACCCCTACTTAAACTTCTCTTTCGGATTTGTCTTTTGACATTCTTCTTCTGATAATCTCTTTACAGATTTTGGTTCCAACCATGTCGTCATGGGCAACTTCATCTGAATTTCTCTATGTGGAAATAAAACCAAGTGGTATTCGTTTCCTTGAACGTTTTAAACGTTCAGGAAAACTTTCATTCAAGCAATATCAAGCTTTGGTCTTTGTCTTAACCTTCATAGCTTATGTAGCCTTCCACGCCACTCGAAAACCGAACAGCATTGTCAAAGGAACACTTACCAAACTATCCACCGGACATTTCAAGGCATCAGAGAATGGTGTTGGTGGATGGGCTCCTTTTGATGGTCCGGATGGAACTGCTTTACTTGGACAACTTGATTTGGCTTTTCTCTCGGTTTACGCGGTTGGGATGTTTGTTGCCGGTCACTTGGGTGATCGTTTGGATCTCAGGACGTTTCTTACAATAGGTATTGTTGGAATCAATTTTGAATAAAAGTGATTAATGTGAATGAGAAATGAATCCGTAAATTGAGAATTTATAAAAATTAAAAGAAATGGCAATATGATTGACTATTTACAAAGTGGCTTGCTAAGGCCACCAAAACTTTAAAAAAAAAAATTAGACCACATTTTTTTAACAAAAAAAAGATTTATATTTTAGTTATTTCCATGCTTTTGTTTAAACTATATATTTAAGAATTATATTGTTATTATAATTCTAACTAATATAGTTTACTTTTATTTTTGTTACATATGGTTTAATATTTTTACTATAGTATATATAATAATAACATAGATTAATTAAAATTAGAAAATGAAAATCACTAGTAAAAATCATTATATTCTATGAAAACTTGAATCAGTTTTAATTCCTTTATATTAAATATTGTATTGCAAATTTTTATCTAATTTGTAGTGGTCCTATAGGTATGGTTGGGACAGGAGTCTTCACCGCTCTTTTTGGAGTCGCGTTTTGGGCAAATATCCATAGTTTTTACTATTTTCTCGCCATCCAGACAGTAGCTGGATGGTTTCAGTCCATCGGATGGCCGTGCGTCGTTGCGGTTTTGGGAAATTGGTTTGATAAAAAGAGGAGAGGAGTGATAATGGGTATATGGAGTTCTCATACATCAATAGGTAACATCATTGGATCTTTAATCGCGACCGGACTTTTGAAATTCGGTTGGGGATGGTCTTTCGCCGGTCCGGCCTTGCTCATAACATTTCTCGGCATTGTGGTTTACATGTTCTTGCCCGTGAACCCATACGCCGTTGACGCAGAAAGAGATGGAAGTGAAGTAGACTCCACAATGAGACTTGGTGACACCTTTACAGAAAGCTTCATAAGCTCAAGAGCGAGTATCGGATTCGACAGAAGAGCGGTCGGGTTCTTAGCCGCTTGGAAAATCCCCGGTGTTGCGCCTTTCGCCTTTTGTCTCTTCTTCACCAAACTAGTGTCCTACACTTTCCTCTACTGGCTTCCTTTCTACGTAAGCCAAACCGAGATCGGAGGAGAACATTTATCACAAGAAACATCCGGAAACCTATCGACACTTTTCGACGTTGGAGGCGTTCTCGGAGGCATCTTAGCCGGATATTTCTCCGATCAACTCAACGGTAGAGCAATCACAGCCGCGGGATTCATCTACCTAACAATCCCAGCCCTATTTCTCTACAGAATCTATGGTCACATCTCAATGCCAATTAATATCATCCTCATGTTTATAGCCGGTGTATTTGTTAATGGACCTTATGCTCTAATCACAACCGCGGTTGCGGCTGATCTCGGTACTCATAAGTCACTTAAAGGCAATGCAAGAGCTTTGGCTACAGTAACTGCTATTATTGATGGAACTGGATCGGTAGGTGCAGCCATTGGACCTGTTCTGACAGGATACATATCAGCCATAAGTTGGGATGCTGTGTTTTATATGTTGATGTTTGCAGCTTTGATATCTGGATTGTTGCTTACACAGCTTATAATAGTGGAAGTGAGAAATTTGGTGTATGGATTATCTGAAGAAGATGAAGTTGTTGATGTTGATGCTGCTTCTGGATCAAGACCTCCTCTTGATGTAATATGATATATCACTTTTCTTTTGTTTTTGTTTTTTTTGAATCTTATTTTTTGATTGTTTGTTAAACTCGAAGTTCTGGAGCGAAACTCGTACATCTCCGTCCCTTCCAAATTGGAGAGAATTCTCTCCCGAGCGTGACTCGAACATGTGACTTTAAAACTTCGCCAGTGCTATTTTTCCAGTTGAGCTAACCACTCTTGGTCTTCATAAAATATTTCTTTCTCTAATATTGTATTACTTTTTTTTTTGAAGGTTTTGAATAAAAAAAACTTGCTTCATTAATTGGTTTTACTGTGTTTTACTTGTGAAATAACATTGATGACTATATTTGTTATCATTTATATTCTTGACGAATTTTTTTTTTAATTGTTCTTATTTATTATGACATTATTTATAAATATAATAAAAACATATGATCATTTAAAAAGAAATATTTCATGCGTATCCAGAATTTTTATTAAATTGCAAAAAAAAATTAACTAAAAGCATATGAGGATGCAATTACTTTATATATCTTAAAAATTTATCTAATTTAGATGCGTAAACTAAATCTTTATACCGAAAAACAAAAAGTCATGGATGCAACGCCTAACCCACATGCACCCCTGCTTAAAACATATATTTTTTTAATTGGCATAAAAAAACCAGTGCCATGCTCGGAGGTAGGTGAGTTATAAGAATGGCTTTTGTATTCAAATAGTAGACAAAGATTGAACTAAATAGTTAAAAAAAAAAATTAACTATTCGGTAGCAATTTTATTCTTATTCTGAATTCGGTTCGGTTAATTAGCCGATTACCATACAGTTACTAGAACTATCGTCAAAATAAAAAATTACCCTTATGATAATATAGAGGTATTAGATATAGATATATTTTATGTAGTTATATACATTATATATAGGTATAAACATAATATCACAGAAAATATTATGAAAAAAATGTAAAAAAATATTTATTTTTCTAATAAAGGAAAAAAACCTGTTAAATACTTCAATTCATCAAATTTTACCTGAAAGCTACACAAACTATTTTTCGCGTGGTGAAAAATACACGAATTACAATTTTGAATAGTTTATGTTTTTTCGGTCCGAAAATAGAATTGGTGTATTTTCACCACGCGAAAAATAGTTTATGTAGTTTTTAGGTAAAATTTCATAAATTGAAGTATTTAACAGGTTTTTTCCTATAATAAACTATAAAATAATTTCTTTGATTTATTTTAAAAGTTAATCAATTTTAAATAAGGGTTTAAACTTCTAAAATGTAAATCGACGTGTTCGTGCATAATTTATAGATAATTTTATTTGCCATTTTTAAAGTTGTATTTAGAAAGTAAACATTTTATTTTGTACTATTATTTTTGAAGTTTGTTTATGTGTTCGTGAAGTTTGTATTTATGTTAGAAAGTTTATACGTGTGATATCATGAATTGAAATTTTCAATTATAAACAATAACGACTAACTCTACTCAGGTAACTTTTATCATTTATATAAATTCAAATGTAACCTAAAGTTTTTAACCAAAAAAAAATTAAATAAACCGAAAACTTGATGCGGGACAACAGACGGATCTTGACATCAATTTTAATGGGGGCAAATTTTAAACTGGAAAGATTAAACAAATTTGTAAGAATTTTAATGTGTACATTTTACTATTTATTCCTAAAAATTATCTAATAATTTAAGTACACCCGGTCCATGCTACATTTGCCCTTGTTTGGAAGACAAAAGACTTAATGGTTACCCCTTTTGTGTTTCTACATTGTAACGGGGTTTGAACCCGAATGTCTCTAGTTGAAGAGAACCTAAATAAAATAAAATTAGCCACGGGGGCTTATTAAAAAAAACTGAAACTTGATTATTTTGTTTATTTTGCATATTTATAGCCAAATTTTAAAAAAAAATTAAACCAAAAGAAACTAAATTAATTAGAAAAATTCCGAACAATCAAATTTTCCAAACTTCTATAAAATATACCAATTTCTAATCATTTTCCAAATAACCGAAAAAATTCCCTAACAACCGAATTACTAAAAAAAACCATGAAATTCAAGCGGTTTTCACCTTAAAAACCGAACTGAAACCTGAACCGAAGTATTTTACTTTATAAATAGTTTACATTTATCACTTCCCAATTAACCAATAAACCGAATGTCCATATCTATTAAAAAAATGTTTTGTTTTGAAAAGAATGAACATCCCGAAGAATTTGGATATATGATGATAGTAGGTGAATGAAATGAAAAAGATGAGAAAATATATTTGATTGATTAAAAATGATTCTAATACTATATACCATAATTATATAGAATAGCTGATCGGTTTAGATAACACAACCAATTGACTGAACCTGAAATTAGATAAAATAAGCTTAACCGGAAAAGTAAACAAAACCAGTTACAAATGTGAAAATCATTATTAATCCGTCTACTATCAATTTCTAATTTCGATTCATACCAGAATTTCCATACAATATTTCTTCATAAACAACAACAAAAAAGTAGAATAAAGCTTATACACAATTGCAAACAAATTAATTAATTAAAACCCTTAATTTTCCAAAATTGCTATTCCCTCCATTAAATTTTCAGAATGATTCAGTAGGACTAGTGGAGGGTCTGATCCTAGAAGGCATCTTCAAGAGTTTCTCTGTTTCAAACATGAAAGAATGTTTAGGCTTTATTGACATTTTGTTCATATCAAAATCCGCGTCATCATCGCAGTCGTCATCACTGTCTGCATCTCCATTTACTATGACTTCAGGACAAAACTCATCTTCATCATCTTGGTCGTAAGTTGGTTTCACCATTGACCAGTATATGAAGTTCGGCGAGATAAAGCTTCAAGTTTTAAGAAGAAAATACATAAAATTAGAAGTTTGGGTGACAAATAGTAAAAACTCGGGAATAATGCAACAAAAAAAAGACCTGGAATTATCGGAAAAATGCAATATTAAACTCATCTTAAAAAAATTACAAAATAAACCTACAACTTTTAAAAACTAACTATGAGAGGTGTCAAATGAGTGGGCGGGGCTGCCTACCCGCGGTTTTTCGAGAGGTCCAATTGCTAGCCCGCTTTAAAAATTTGAAGCCCAGACGGGCCGGCGGGCTAAAATGATGAAGACCATGACCGCACCGCCCGGAAAAATGGCCACTGCGGGCTGCCCTCCCATTTGACACCTGTAACTATGACTAGTGACAAATCTCCGGAGCAATTCTACAAGGGGGGGGGAACAAAATTTTTCATTTTAGGGGAGGCAAAAATAATTTTATTTTATGTATAGAATTTTTTTTTTCAACATAAAAAATTATCTAGATTCTAAGGGCCATGCACACCCCTAGCTCCTTGATCCGATCCGTCACTGGCCATGACATTAATTTTTTCGACAATAAAAACGCTACTTAATCAACACAATATTCCTGAAATTTTTTGTGTGAAGATTTACATCGCTAGTTTTTTAAGGTTTGAAATTTATTTTGTAGTTCTTCAGGAATCATCATATAAGAATCTTTTCCAATGATTTCAGTTTCATTTCAATATAACAGTAAAATTTGCATATATAAATTCATCCAATGAGTCTTCTATAAGTTTTTATCACGCTTACTTATGATTTGAAGAGAAAAATTATAAATAGTTAAGATAGCTAACCTGTTAGAGATTTTCAACAAGCATGGGTCGAACGGGAAGAATGTATCAAGCCTTTCAAAGCCACCGAAAGCACGAGAGAGATCAGACTCGAGTAGGTCATCGAAAATAAAGGCTTCTGAGACGATGAACAAACCACCCGCTTTGGCTTGTTTAAGGAACTCAGAAACTACAGATGGAAGACACACCTGTTCACAGAAAAACAAAATGGCGCAAGCTTAGACCATTTCATATTTTGGAGTTCAGAGTTCAGTTTATAGATGTTAATTGGGCGGGCGGGCTGTCCAACCGCAGTTTTGGGGAAAGACCTGCGGGCTAATGGACTTGAGGTAAAAAAAATGCTGATGAGCACACCGCACGGACTGGGCTTGACCACAGCCAACAAACAAGCGGTGACAGTGGGTTTTTCCGCGGGCTGTCCAAAACTTTTGTCAAGAATTTTTTTTATTAAAATGTTTTAATTTATTTTTGCCCATGGGCGACCGCATAGCCTGCGGACAAGCATAGATTCACAACCAAACACCCGCTTTTATTTTAGGCTTAGATACCCATGACCATATATGCACCACAACGGGGCGGGCTAGGTGTAGCCTGCAGTTGGTCTGCCCATTTGACTCCTCTTCAGACCATGAGACCACATAAAATAGCAGTTGAACTATGAGAAAAAGATAGAGAAAGTCACCATCAATGGGTTTAATTTGTGAGATAAAATTGACTCCAATGGTATAAGCTGCGATTGAAAGCGAGGAACATCTAGGATGGCTCTCATCCGGAAGCATAGCACGTACAAAATTGCCTACAGTCACAGAAAACTAACAACTTTAAGTGATACAAGACATAATAGCGTATAGGTCGAAACAGAGATAGGCAAAACTCTTGAAGACTAGTATACGTTAGATCATTAACAATGATTAGTGACTAGACTAGACATATCAAATATCTCACAAAATAATTCTTAAACAATAAGAAGCAATAATACAGTTCTAAATCTGTGTTTTAAAAGGCGTGAGGCACACCGAGCCACCAAGCCTCAAAGCTATGTTGCAAAAATGTGGTCGCCTAGGTCGCATTTCAACACAATTCTGAAATTTGTACAATACCTGACAACCAGAATAGAAAACTTGATGTGCTTCCGGCCGAACATCATCATTACATGTTCTACAATAATTTGCACACTCGTCCACCAATCTAGGATTGCAGAAACAAGAGAAACAATGTTAGAGGAAAACGAAACTTGAATCTAATCAACCAATTATCTATGTCTGATTTTTAGCAATTTCTTTGTACCTTTTCAAGATGCTAGCCACAAAAGAAATAGGTAAAAACTTTCCACGAGACAAGTAGCTAGCTAGATAAGCCACTGCACTCATCCTGGTGAGTAGGGGAGAAAACAAAACCATATACAGTGATTAGAACAAGGTAATGCAAAAAAAGAACTCAAACTATCCAAAAATGCAAAATAAACCTCCAACTTTTAAAATAAACAAAATGAACCTTGATATTAAACTTTTCACTGTTCCAAATGCAAATATAACTATGTTCGTTTTGCATTTTTCTATTTTAGCTACTTAAGAATCACAATATCATTTTTTATTAGCATTTATAAAAGTAAAAATATTAGCATCAAGTTTCATGTTGCGTATTATTTAAAAGTTGGAGGTTTATTTTGCAGTGTTCTTAGTTCGTGGTTTATTTTGCACTTTATTGGATAATTTGAAGGGGTTTTGCATTACTTAAAAATATCATACAGAGAAATCTTTAAGATGAAGCATAAAATTAAATCATGAAACTCACCTAGTAGGTCGAGGTTTGTTGCTTGAGAGAAATATGTCTAACAGCTTAGTTGCAAATTTTAAACCACAATTTCTAGGATCTAGTGAGCATGCATAGAACATCAGGAACTGTAGATGAAATCAAAGTGAGTTTATTAAGCCAAGAGATCTCATGCCATAATGAACTAGAATGCTAACTAGGGGTAGGCAAATTAACTGAACCAACCCGAAATTTATCTGAACCCGAGCCAAATTTAGAAATTATCAAAATGGTTTAGTTTTTTATACCTAATTACCAGAACCAAACCCGAATTATATGGAACCGAAACAAATTTATTAAAAGCTTTTTTTTTTGGTCGGCTAAAAGCTAATATATTATTAATTATATAAATTACCTACATATAATATAGGTAATATTAGGTAATATATAATATTACCTATAATTATTAATTATATAAACTTTGCATATATTAATGAAATATCCAATTATCCAAATATTGTCAAACCCAACCAAATTATATTTTGGATTTAATTTGGTTCTCACATATAATACGAACCAAATTTTATTTCTTTCCTAATTTATTATAACTGAATTATCAGAAAGCCTACCGAATACCATGAGTTCTGAGGTTTGTAAGATGATAGTTATGACGCCTACCTGTGAAAATTTTGATTTGTATGTGTTCAGAATGTAGTTCTCAAATGACTCGAAGAGAATTTCAAACACCTACACCAAAATCATGAAAAATAGAACCACCAAAAGATTAATGAAACTCCAACAAAGGTAAGGAAAGATATATTGATAAGTTACCATTTGGTGCCATACCTCATCCAAACGACCCGAATTTTGACAGGATTCAAGATGCTCAAAAGATAGGACCATTAATTGGTCAAGCAATTCAGATGCTTTATTTCCAAGTTTATTTTGATTTAAAGACCCCTCTGGAATCTACAAAAGAAATCAAATTTATGAATGATGGCATCGGCATATATATGTGTCAATTGGACGGGCGGGTCGCTCAACTGTGGTTTGGGGGAAGTCATTTGGGCTAATAGGCAGGGTAAGTTGAAGCCCATGTCGGCTTGAAACGAAAATGTCCATAACCATGACCGCACAGCGAGGAAAAGAGGTGACTGCGGGCTTGTCTGCAGGCCAGCCCAATTTTTTTCTCAAATTACTTCTTTTTAATGATTCATTAAAGACTTACAGGCAGGTGCTTAAGGAATTACGGGTGTCGAGCTACAGATTTGCGGGCTACTGTTCGTTGTTTCTTTAGAATAGAGTAGCAGCGGTTGCAGTTCTATGGGTAATGTGTTATATATACGCAGGCTATTAAGGTTGATGCGGGCTATGTAGGCTAAACCGCACAAGGGCGAGCGCCCACGGTCATTATGGGCAACAACATCTATAGCCGGCGGTTAACAAGCGCCAAAATTCTTATTACCATGACAGCCTTGGCACAATGCAGGTTGGGCCAAACCCGTGAGCAGCCTTACCCAATTGATATTCCAGGAAACCAGAGGTCAAAGTCCAAATTTTAACAGTAAGAAAACTGTATCTTGTAATCTAGAAATTTTCAATCATTTAAAAACAGAGTTAAATATTTCTAGATTCTTCATAAATGTAAAAAACCTACGCTAACCATACCTCGTCTACTTCATTGGAAATGCCTTCAAATGTATCTTCAAGTTCCATATCAAACATTCCTTTACTCAAGTCATCTGAGAGAATATCATCCGACCCTATATCTAACTGGAAAGATGCCCGCATATCAATCACTTACCACTTTACTTGGATGCTACATATGTATAAAATAACTATCCATAAGAATATTCGATCTACTTACATCCAAATCTCGCAACCTGTCTATCACCACCATAAGAATCACGCTGCCAACAACTTTTCCTATTGTGCTATTCTCCAACTTTAACAAGTTTTCCACATATATCACTATAGACTGTACGAAAATAAGATAGTTCTCATTAGTTTTTAACAATTATATGCTCACTATTACAATTTAGCCAAAAATGAAAACTTACTTGTTCCTTTCTGAGTATTTTAGGCATATTGTGAGCAAGTATAGGCACTAGTTTTGAGGGAGCAAGTGGTACCAAAACCGAAATCTTGTGAATGGCTGCATGAACCCGGGAAAGAACTTCCTGCTTCTTCTTGAGTACAAGGGGTTGCGAAAGTTTTTTCATCACAAAAGGAGGTGGTATGAAATTTCTAATGAGCATGTTCAAACAAAGGTCTAGATACTTTCCACTACTAGCTGCCTAAAGAATGGAAAACAACATTAAACAGATAATGTTAACTTCATGAACAAGATGATATATACTAGGAGTGGGCACGTTTACCATCCCAATCCATCCCGTTCTCGTCTCAAATGAAATGCATTCCCGCTTGAGACTAGTTTTCAATTCCTGAAATGGAATGGGAATTCCTGAAGTCCCGTTTTGTCTAGTTTGAGACACATAAAGTTATTTTATATATAATTATAGATATATGTTATACGATCTTAAATTATTTTTTATATATAATCCCATATATTATCTAATTTTAACAATTAACTTTTTGATATTTTTTTCTAAATGTAAACATGTTTTTTTTTTTTTTTAACTTGGTTTTTATAGAATTTGGGTAGACAATCAGACAAATAATATTTATTTATTTGTTGAATTAAATATTAATATTTCAGATTGTTGATCAATTATTTTAGTTTATTTTAATTGTTGGATAAAATTTTGATTTATATCAAATAACAAAATGTCCAAAAAAAATCAGGAATTTCCCGTTCCCGTCTCGAATGTTAAGCTGGACAAAAATGGGAGATGAATTTTAGTTCCTAAATTCTCGTTTGCTCGTCCCTAATATATATATTGTCATGAGAGGTGGTAGTTGCTGAGCTGCGTACCAGTGATATGATTAGGTCCACCAATGCATCCATGACATTAGGTTTGTGATCCCACAAGCTCATTTGAAATATCTAATCATAATAAATGGGATGAAACTCAGACGACGGGTGAGAGGATATGCCTTAAACAGGTATGTACGGATTCTAAGCTCATGCAATAAAAACTTACAGAACAAAGAAGGTCTCGATGTTGAACAACATCTATACAAGAAACAGAACATGATAAAATTCTCAAGAGTGTCTGCAAAACAAATGAAAGAGAAAATAGATTAGTTGCAGCAACAAGAATTAATTGTCATAATGGAGGAAAAGGACGCACCTCAAGCTGTGCCACTGCATCGAAATCGGAATACTCTTTAAGGTACATAACTCCAACAAGCTGACTATAATGATCAGAATCTCCCTGGATTTAATTAAAGAAAATTCCTTTAAACACATGACTATTACAAAAAATAGCATGGCCATACGCGCAACCATATATTTAAGGTCAACTTTATTTTACCCCCTCAAGATACCCTGTAAGACCGGTTTTAACCCAACTTCGAACCTCGTCGATATACTTTCTAAACTATTAATTGCATCATAAAACCACATAAATTTTATTAGCAGCGTAATTACTCATTAGTAATCGCAACCATTTTTGTAAAGTGATTTAAAAGTCTGCTAAAAGAGGCCTGAAATCACGATAAACCAACAAATAAACTGACAGGTTCCTATTAAAACTTTTGAGTAGGTTATTTTGTTCGGGTTTTTGGGTTTCGTACCGCTTTTAACATACACTTAAATCAGTAATAAAAACGGTTACTAATGGATAATTAAACTTCAAATTAAAATTTATGGGGTTTCTTAGAGGTGGAAGGGTATAGTTAGAGGGAAAATAAAGTTAACACATATATATATATATATATAAAATGTGAAGACTCACATTGTGGACAGAAGCAAGGGCACTTCTAACAGTAAGCAACAAATCAGTATCAGTTAATTCAGCGTCTTCCACTAAATTTGAGCTTGGAACTTCTTCTGCTATCATTTTCAAAATTTGGCCAAGAATTCCTTAAATTTAACCTACTAGAGAACAAAACAATCAATCAAAATTCAATTGAATTATATACGTCTTGTGATCTCGTGAAAGGAGAAAAACCGAAACAGAGAGTCTATAAACAAACAAATTCATCAGGTGGAATTGATTATTGATGATAGAAAGAAACGATTTCGAGAAGAGTGATGATTTTTACCTTAATGGATTCAAAGAAGAAGAAGAAGAAGTGAGAACAAAGAGGCGCAGGAAACTGGAGAAGAAGAAGGAATTGGTCGTAGCTATTTTACGTATCTTGTAAACTTCCATAAAAAAAATAGGGCTATGAATTGGGCCTTGATGGGTATTAGTATCTACAATATGCCTAAGAAACAAAAAAAATGTAAAAGTTGCAAAAAGTGGAATAGTCATATAAAAATGGAAATAAGAATTGAAAAAAATGGATATTACGTAGGGGCTAGGTTTGAGTATAGGTGTTAGATGGGTGGGCTGCTCGCAAAATAAATTTATACCGCACTGCAGCAATACGGTTATAGTAACGAATATTTATGTCTATGTAGACTGCGGGCCAAAAAATAAGCCTATTTTGACACAGACTAAACAATGTGGTTATGCCGTTTAGTTCATATAACTCACATATATAACTCGTCCGCATAGCCCGCATATAGTTAATTAACCACTTGCATATTCTCTCATATGTATAAAAATCATGTATTTATTTATTATTTATTTTATGTTTCGAAAAAAATGTTCAAAATTCTAGGGCGATCCGCATGCTAGCCCGCAAAAAAGCTCATCGGCAAGCCCGCAGACACCAGTTGTTCGTGTGGTGCAGTCATGACATTAATTTGTTTTCTTTTACCGTGGGTTAGCTTTTATTTTTCAATGTGGATTACCCCCACATGCCGTTCTAACAACTATGGACGAAGTGAGCATGTCCATTTGACAGCTATAACTTGAATAAACGATAAAAAAAAGTTTGCTCTGATCCTAATATTTCCAAAAATTATATTAGATTTAGGCTCCTTAAAAGAAATTCAAAAAATAACTACAAATTTTAGTTTTGTTTTTAGTTTTACGATATTTGAGAGTCGAACCTATCTTTATAGTAGAAAACCTATGACCGTGTATATAAATATTTTTAAAAGAAAAAGGGATAAAGATTATGTATCATCACCATAGTCGAAAACTAAGGAGTAAAAACACTCCGATAGATATCTAATTAGTAAAGGGTTTATATATCATCTTGGACATTAATATCAATATTGCTTAATTGATTTACAAGCCCCTTGATACTTTTCAAATGCTCCATCATGTTAAGAATGTTTTTAAACTCTAATGTTTTATTTTTTCTTCAAAGTTTTCAATTGAATACATCTACGTGAATTTAAAGAATGTTAACTTGCTCTAAAATTAGAAAATATTCTTTTCCAAACACGAAAAACCTTGTTCAAGGTGTTGTCTTTGAATTATAATTTCAATGTTTGTCCATAATTTTAAAGTGTTGGTGTCGGAAGAGAAATGTTTTAAAAAAAAATATATAGATATATATACTTGCTATTTGCAAACTTAGACGGTTTTCGATTCAAAATCTCACATGTCTTGTCATACTTTTCGTTTCATTTGTTTTCGATGATGATAGTTAAGACAAATTTGTATATGTATGTAGTGATTAATTATATACACAATATAAAAAAATTGTCCAAAACATTTAATACTTGATATTTCATAGTTTTTATGTATTTTTTTTCCAACAAATCCATTTTATTACCTGCAATTAAAAGTTCATACAGAAAGTGTCTTTGACTACTAATGGACGAAGCCAAAGAGAGATTGAACAAGAGATAAAAGCTGAATAAACACAACCACTTAATGATGTTTTAGCAAGAAGATCAGCACAAGCATTACCCGATCTTTTCCCAAAACATCAAGATGGATTCAGGTATCTCCGAGACAGCTTCAAATCTGCTGCAAAAGCTGCAAATCGTGGCCATTCCTTAGGATTAATGATGATTTGTATTAACTCCTTTGAATCATTCTCAAAAGTGACCATATTAAAGCCAGGATTGGCGACACAATTCATGGCCCAAAGAATAGAAGCTCCTCCCGTGTCAATCACGGATGCCAACCGTGGATATGTCTTCAACCATCTAACGATACCAAGTTCATCACGCAAATCCATCCAACATCAGAGTAGGGCTGGGCGTTCGGATATTCAGGTTGATCCATTCGGATTTTCAGGTTTTCGGGTCTTAAAATCTAGGATCCATTCGGGTAAATTATTTTTCGGGTCAGTTTTGGTTGGTTCCACTTTGGGTTCGGAGCGGGCTACGGTCTCAACATGAAACTCATTCGGGTTTTTCAGATATATTGGCTAATTTGGGAAGAATTGTAATTATGTATCTATTTTAATTTTTTTTAAATAATAGAGTTACAAAATATCTGAAAAATACGAAATAAATGTTTAAAAATCCAAATTTAACTTAAGAAACAATATTCAAGCCCAACCAGTTTGGGTTCGGATCGCAGTCGTATCTCAACATAGAACTTATTTGGGTTTATATTTTTATTTGTATATATATATATATATATTTAGGCCCTAGGCGTGCGTCTTTCTTTCCATGCATTGCGTTCGAGTCATTAGGCGAGATCATCATTGCCTAGGGGAACTCACGCCTAGACACGCCCGAGACATGCTTTTTAAAACCAAGGTCAAGACGCATCATCCAAATGTAATAGCTAGCTATCGAAACGAACATGGCCTAACATGAAAAAAACATGAAATTGCTATTTTGGATTGCACATAGTCCATTTTCATCTTCCCAGTTCTATTCGTATATTTGGTAAGAATTATATATATTTTAGTTAATTAATAGAAATAAATGGCAAAAACCCATCCAACCATTTATAGGATTCGGCCTAATGAGTGTGTGTTTTACAAAATAGGTTTTGGATACAATTTGACAAATGAGGCAGACCCAGAGGGCCGGCTAACATGGAGGGACAGAAAGTGCAACTGCCCTGGCCCACCTAAAAAAGGGCTCACAATTTTTTTTTTAATTATTAATATAAAAAACTGAAAAATATCTATTTTTGGGAAAAGTAAAGAAAGTGACAACGAAAAAGAATGAAAAAAAATATAGTTAAGTTTGACGTTATTTAAATAAAGAATTTGGTGGGCCACCTTATATTTAGTTTCTAAATTTTGATTTTTTTCTATGTTTATTTTCAGAGACTTTTTTAGATTATTATTTCATATTTCTTTCCAACATTTTTTAGGTTTTTTTTTATTCTTAACAAAATCTTTTATCTCCTTGAAAGCTTCAAATTTTCTATTTTCTCATGAATTAAGATTCTTATAGCAATATACAAAATAATTTTAGCGAAAAGTTCAAATATCTATGAATCTCAATTATAGATTTTCAATTTGTGTTTTTTTTTTGTTCCTATAGTACGTACGATACAAAAGTTACTGTTTTTTTTTAATAATATGTTGTTTTATTTTATTTTTTTTATGTTGTTACAGATTTAATAACTCTAAATTTGGTTGAATTATAAAAAATAAAAAATATTGTAATTCATATTCCTATGAGCTTATTTTAGTTTAAAATACGAAGGTTTACACTTGTTTTGTTTGATTTTTTTTTAACAGAGTTTTGTTTGATCTTGATGATATCTATTTTTATACTAGGGGCCATATTTTTTCAGTTTTCGCCCCGGACCCTTAAAATGTCTAAGGCGGCCCTGGGCAGACCCATTTTGAAAGTATTTTTCATATAATAAATTCGACACAAGTGGCCCCCTTAACTTTATGTTATTTTTGGATATGAAAGTTAATAAGTCAACACATAATCTTTTTGTAGCATTGTGACTAGTGTATGTACATGCTTCTATTGTGTTCAACTTTTAAGTCTATAGAGAGAAACTAATATACCGTTTTGAATTTAGTTGTGATCTCTATGACCCAAGAAGCAGTAATGCCAGTTAAGTTCTCTACTTCTGATGAAGAAGGAATATTCGGCTGATTTTATAAGTAAGATATGGGGTCATTGCTACCAATGAAAATTTTACATTTAATGTTTTTATTAAGCAATTAATTCTTCTATACCAAAATTAATCATTTCCACAATTTTTTTTTCCTTTTAATTTATAAAAATGGAATTTTTTTTTATTTTGTTGTTTTTGTAATTATAAATATTTGGTAAATTACCATAATCATTAGTTATATTTAAGATTTTTTAAATAAAATTATATAAATATAGAAATTAGGTATATTTATTTCCATAAATATAGATGTATTCTACATATAGCATATATGTAATTATATATATATATATATATATATATATATATA
>OVAW01000042.1:7925-29179 GCA_900406365.1 Heliophila coronopifolia | reverse complement strand
TTTTTTTTTTTTTTTTGATATTTTTGCGAATTGAAATTCTAAATCAGAAAGTGGAAAATGATGCAATCAAAAATGGATTCCAATTAATTTTAGCTTTGGATGATGTGATAAAAAGACATTTAAAATGTCTGGAATTTATGACGGATGTGAATTGAACTTATAAAAATACTTTATGTAAATAAATATCTTCATATCTAATAGTAATTTTTAAATAATATCTTGAAACGGGGGAAATATTATCCAACTTCGTTTAAGACCATAGTATTGGCCGACAAAAAAAAAAAAAAAAGACCATAGTATTGAAAGATGGAATATTCGAACTTCAATGTAGTTTTAAAAATAATATTCTTACTGGGTGTACCAAATGGGAAGCGGATCTAGACCATTTTTTCATTTGGAAGTATAAAACTAAAATAAAACGCTAAAAATATAGTAACATAAACTATTTTAATAATCATCTCTTAAATTATGTAAATAAATTATAATAATATAATTATAAAACAAAATGCAAATTTGTTGAAAGAAAAAAATCATTTGTCCAATCATGTGTTACAAGAAGCAATTTAAAAGAAAAAAACTAAAATTTTATAAGAACAACACAATTTTCGAAATTAATTTAACAAAAATAAAATTAAGATATAATGAAATCAATTTTTATATACTTTCAAATTCGATACGGCTCATAAATTTATTGATATGTTTAATATCAAAATGAAATAAATTAGAAACTATATGTGGTTAGTGTTTATAGTTAAATAGATATAAAATTGGAAATTATTAGTTATTGTATGTTGAAAAAAAGGTAAGTTTTCAATTAAGATGAAAATAAGTTTTACTCTTTTTTTTTTGTCAACAAATAAGTTTTACTTAAAAAAAAACAAAAAAGAAAGAAAAGATATTTTCTCTTCTATAAATCAATATAAATAGTAAATGAAGAATAGTTATGGCAAATAGTATAAACACGTCACTTTCAATATCCTTTCTTTCTTCACAAAGAAACCCACATGTTATTTTTTATAATTTAAAAAATCAGGTATAAGAACACACGTAAAATTAGTAAATAAAAAATATTACAGGTTAGATTTTTAACGGTGGCACAACCCCCAATATCCATTATACCAAATCCGTCCCTGTATTAAACCCTCGTTGGAACTATAGATTAGATGTTACCCACTTTTTGTCCGGAATATGGTTTATTCGTGCATAACGAAATGACAAAATAACAATTTATAGGAAAAACGATATGGTCAGGGGCGGATCTAGAACGTTATTTCAATGGGGCAAGGAAAATAAAAATAAATGATTCTAAAAAAACAATTTAGTATATAAATATTCTACTAATATATACCAAAATTTAAAAAGAAATTATGTATTCATTGTACTTCAAATTAAGGAAATTGAAAGCAATACAAAAATAATACTTTAAATTAAGGAAATTGAAAACAATAGAGGAAATAATTAATTTTGTTATGGCGGCACAATTTAAATTAGTTAATAAAATACACTAAATGAAAAATTTATATTGGTGGCACGTGCCCCCATCCATAATTAACTAGATCCGCCCCTGGATATGATTATATAAATATATAATCTGTATTATACTTTTTGTATTATAGGAATACTATCTATTTTTAACGCATGGTGCTGGTCGTTTGTATAGATGCATATTTATGGAACATAAGTTTTGTATAGACGAGGAGTATCTTATTCTTGGGACAAGCCTTTTTCTCATATTCTCCAATTTAATATAATAAGAAGACACATTTTTAAAGATTAAGAAATTTCCAAATCTAGTTTTTAATGTTTTGAGAAAACAGAGAAAACTCACTAATTATAAGCAAAATCAAATAGTTTCTTTGCGTATCAAGCCACCTGCTGAGATTTTTTTGCATTACACCTACACCCAGAAAATAAATAAATAAAAATCCCAAAAAAGATGAAACTAAAAATTCGAATTTAGATTGATAAAGAGTATTACCGGAATAAAATTTGTCATAAACTCGTGGAACACCACAAAAAAAAATGTAGGTCGTTTACGTCTGTTTCATCCAAATTAAATCTTATAATATATTTTTTTTTCTTTAATTTTAATTAAGACAATGCTAACCGACTTCAAGATAAATTATTGTAAATATATTGATTGTATTTGTATATATAGTATCGTATAAAGGAACATAGGTTATTCCTTGGCTCATGCATAACCACTTGGTGAAACCAAATTAAATATTTTTAGATAATTCTGATTTATATATGTCCAAAAAAATTAATTTACCTTTATCGCAATAATCCGTTCTGGACAATTAGATCCTTATATTCCACAACAATCTCCCTAATTCACAAAAAAATATATGAAGTTTCCTAGAAAAATTTCACCTACAAATTTCAATTATTTATATACAAGATTAATTAGATATATATAAAAAAAGAGGATTATACCGGTCGGAACAATAAATATATATTTTTGCTTGTAAAGTATGATATTTTATTTTCTTAGATAATTTTCTACACTAATTCAAGAGCAAAGTTAGTATGCCATCGTTTTAACTAAAACTATTGACTCGCGTACACATATCAACTTAAAAAAGTGATTTTATACATTTTGAAAAACTTTAGAATAATTTTGGATTAGTTGTAACTTATACCTAGTTTTCGTTAGGTATATATGTTGAGATCTGAACCCAATCTACAAAAAAATATTTACCCGAATGCATACAAAATCTAAAAACTAGAATACCCGAAACATAAATGCCCCGACTCGAACTTAATCCGAATACCCAAATGGCCTACCCTATTTCGGACCATAGATTATGTTACCAACTTTTGTCCGGAAAGTGGTTTACTCAAACATAACGAATTGACAAAATAACAGTTTTAGGAAAAACAAATTTTTATAGAGATTTTTTCTGTAAGAATATAAACACCAATTTGATAATGCCTAGGGTCAAGAGCCAAACTCTAAAAACCAATTTTGTTGACCCAAAATAAGTGGTGTTTTGGATTCTAGCATTAGATTCGATTCGAAATAAACCATAATAATTAATCTTTTGTAAGGCAAATATCAAAAATAAAAAAATAGAAACCATAAAGAAAAAAAATAAATATGTTGAAAAAAAAAAAGAAAAAAAATAAATATAAACAGCATATGCAAGTCCATATGTCACAGTGCGGTCACGGTCCCAAAAAATTAGGACCATTTAGTCTGCGAACTAAAAATTTTGTAACCCGCCTAGTCCGCGGGCAAAATGGGCGGACATCCGCGAGCTAAATGGGCGGACCCCCGCGGACTGGTGTTTCGCCTATTTAGTCCGCTTAAAATTTTATTATTTTTTTATAAATTTATTAATTGAGTCCATTTAACCTAGTTCTTTTTAAAATATTTTATATTTTTTTCTTGGTTCTTTAAATTTTTTCGACTCCAAATTATAAATTATAATGACGAAGAACGTCGCTTACTTAAAATTATGATTCATTGTTTAGATATCACTTACTTAAAAACAATGTTTTTGGAGTATTTTGGCAACATCAATTATATATTTAGATATTAAAGATTTTTTTTAATATATTTTAAGAAAATTCAGGCCGGCCCGCGGGCTAATCCGCTAAAAAACCCGCATTCAAGCCCATGAGCTTGCTCGTGGGCGACCCCGCCATGACCGTTTTTCTGGACGGTACGATTATGGACGGCAAATTTTTCAAGCGGACTGACAAACTTTTCCCAAAACCGTGGGCGGGCGGCCGCCCGCCTATTTCACAGCTATACAAGTACACTTATTACAAGTTAGATTCTAAATCCCAAACAACTTAAAGCTAATTTTACTGCTCATTTTTTATAGGCGAGGATGTTAGTTTGAATAGACATTTCGCATATTTAATCCAACCTACACAGTAAACTTAAATTTAATGCGATTATTTGGATTAAACTCATATTTGTCGATATGTTTTTACGAGTGGAAATCATTACGAGTAAAAACATCTCTCGATTTCAGTTTTGTCATGGCTAGAACTCGTCTTTGTTTTTTTTACATTCTCGAACTCGTCTATTTTATATTTATATTTATGTATCTATATATAAGAATAATAATAATAATTCTATTAAAATGTATTTTAGCAAAAAATTATGTATTGTTAACGAATAAATCGTATTTTTCAAAAAGGCGTTTAAGAAAAAAATATATATGTCTAGCATGTAGTTACTGAGTTTTCCGCACGGAGTGGTCATGACTTCAACAAATTTATCTCGCAGATAAATTTGAGATTACTAACAGCCGTCCATTTAATCTATTTTTTTTTTAAACAACTGTAGGACGTCGCCCACCCGCTTTAATTGTTCTACTTTTGAGAGGAGTGCATTACAAGAATCCTCATTACATATACTTATGTATTAAGCGACAAGTAGAGGTTCTTGTTCTAAATTATTGATATATTAACCTCTACATTGATCAAGATTCATAATTATGCACCATCCATTAATTTCGACAAATTTAACTATATGATATGACCGGCTATCATATTTCATTTTCTCTAGACTAAATATGCTAATACGCTACAACTTAACTTTATCACTTTTTGTTGTTTGCTTGTGTTACAAAGTGAAATTAGGAGAAGATTTCTATCGATTTTACTATTTTAAACCTAAACAATATGACCACATCTAACCATGTGGTTTGCTTTCTTTTTTTTTTTCTTTTGACGTTTACATTTTACACATGCATTGTTTTCAATTTTAATTTAGGTCTATATTATAATAGTGATATTTAATTTACTCAATATGATAAAAAAAAAATAAAAAAATTGTGGTCGCTAAGATGTTTCTATTTAAAACCCCCAAAAATTAAAAAAAAAAAAAATATATGAAGTTAGTGAAAGAACAAGTGGTTTAGTGGTTGCTATCTCCGTATGTTTCGGTAAGAAGAACTTAAAAATAATTAATTGAACTATGGAAAGAAGTAGCTCGTATTGATTCAACTTTTTCTATTACCGGTTCAAACCGGTTTTCTTGAATTTCTTTTGTATTGTTATGAAATTCAAAGACAGAACAAAACAAGATTTTTTT
This sequence comes from Heliophila coronopifolia, assembly GCA_900406365.1. Classification (NCBI taxonomy): domain Eukaryota; kingdom Viridiplantae; phylum Streptophyta; class Magnoliopsida; order Brassicales; family Brassicaceae; genus Heliophila; species Heliophila coronopifolia. Next base: position 24,126 of record OVAW01000042.1, on the reverse strand, counting down.
TTTGCAAAAGAACAAAACAAGAATTCGGACTGGTAACTTGCTGGTTCACTTCAAACCATGGTCAAATTAATTTGAAGTTTTAAACCGATTTTTCGAACCTAAACCGAATGAGTAATACGATACGACAGACAATGATCCCACTACGGTTCTTTCCATTGACTTTTTCCGTTGACTTTTCATAAATTTCAAAAATACTACTACAAAAGAGCTACGAATTACAAAGATCAAATCAATTAATAAAAAAAAAAGGAATCTCAAACTATTTTTCTCTATCTCTCTCTACACTTCCTCCTTACAACTCTCAAACACCGTCTAGACAAGACGTCCATACACACGGACACGGTCATGGTCATCAGCATGTTTGAGTGCGAACCCATATGGGTTTTAACATTCCCGGCAGATAATCCGTAGACTTTTTCCAAAATCTCTAACAGCTATAACGATGCCTACCTACCTAGGTCGAAAGACAAACTCCGAATAGGATGAACAAAGCTCTTAAAGAATAACATATTCTCAAAACTAGTTTTGTTGATCCAAATTAATTGGTGTGGTTGAGATGCAACATATAAAATTGAGATAAATCATAATCAGAAATATATAAATAGCATATGTCAAATCCACTTATTACCATATTACAAGTTGATTTTAATTCACAAAGCCATTAAAACTACTATTAAGCTCATTTTCTCTCAACCTCAAGGCATTATCAAGTTGAGTGAGACTTGAGTAGGTTTAGAAGAAATATTTGTTAGAAGAAAACATAATCCCTATAAACCCTGAATTCTTTTAAATTATTTATACTAAATTTATGTCTCATTTAAAAATGTTGTTCTCAAATCTTAGTTTCTTTTCCGACTTCCAATTTTTTTTTTTAATTTCAAAGTTGAACATGTTACCAAAGACTCCCCCATGAGCGACAACTTGTAATATAGAGGTTCTTGTACTAAATTATTGACATATTAATCTCTAAATTGAGCCTATTGCACCATCCATTGGTTTCGCTTAATTTAACTAAATGATATGACCGGCTATCACCTTTCATTTTCTCTAGACTATATAAGCCAATATGCTGCAATTTAACTTTTTAATTTTTGTTGTTGTTTGCTTGAGTTACAAACTGAAATTAGGAGAAGGTTTATATCAATTTTACTATTTTAAACCTAAACAATGCGAGCAGCTCTAACCATGTGATATTGAATATTTTTTGTCGTTTACTTCTTACACAATCATAAATTTGAATTTGAATTTAGGTTATGTTATGACAGTGATATTTATACAAATCATTATGTTAAAAATTATACAAAGAAAATGCTCCTATGCATTATTGATTCAAAAAAAAAATTCTATTACGGGTTCAAACAGGTTTTCTTGAAACTCATTTGTGTAGTTGTTGTGAAAGTCAAAAACATAAAAGTCAAGTTTTACTATTTGAATTTTGGTTTGGATTTGGATATAGCGATACATTTGAATGGTTCTATTTTTTTATGTAAAAGATATTGGTTCGGTTCGGATATTACCAGAAAATCAAAATTATATCTGAACTAATGAAACTCTAATATAACTCTATGTGACATTTTCTATGTTCCATTTTATTCAAGATAGAATTTCGCTACTATCTACTAATGATGGAGAAACCTCATTTGAAAATTCTAAAAACCGTCTTTAAATTTGTTTTATGAATTTGTTCTTTTCTATGTTTTTGTTTACGGATTTTCTATGAAATGACAAACTAATTATTCAGTGTTTTTCTAGAAGTTTAGAATATTTTTTTTTGAAAAAATTAAACAAAATATTATTGAATTAATTAGAATTACCCTAATCAAATTAAATCCATAATATTTAATGTTCGATTAAATATGGAAAAGCTATTTTCTTTAGTAGGTATCATGCTAAACTATAATATGTTGTATTTTGTTTTGATTAATATTCAGTGGTTGATATTGACTTGGTGGTTCACTTCAAACCAAACCAAACGGTTTTGGACCAAACCATGATGGAATTAATTTCAAATTCTAAACCGAATTCAAAAACTAAACCGAATCAGTATGAGTGTAAATAATACGACAGACAATGATCCCACTACGGTTCTTTACATTGACTTTTTCCGTTGACTTTTCTCAAATTTCAAAAATACTATAAAGAGCTACGAATCACAAAGATCGAATCAAATTAAAAAAAAAATGGAATCTCAAACTATTTTTCTCTATCTCTCTCTCTTCTTTCTCTCTCTACACTTCCTCTATACAACTCTCAAACACCGTCTAAGTCCGGCGACTACACGGCGGCTAATCCGTCTCCTCCGCATCCCGATCAAATCTCCCATCGCCGCCGCTCGCTAGACAAGATGTCCGTGAGTTTCTCAACTCATCAGTCCAAGCAGAAACCAAAGAATCCGAATCCGACTCCGACTCCGATTTCGATTTCAAACCGTATTTGATACTTAAAGCGGATTCAGTAAACAAAGCATTAGACAAAGCAATTCCGCTCGTGGAGCCTCTCAACATCCACCAAGCAATGCGCTACGCAATCCTCGCCGGAGGAAAACGCGTCCGACCAATACTCTGCCTCGCCGTGTGCGAGTTAGTCGGCGGAGAAGAGCGTTTAGCGATTCCAGCTGCGTGTGCGGTTGAGATGATTCACACAATGTCGTTGATCAAAGACGATCTTCCTTGTATGGATAACGACGATCTCCGGCGAGGAAAACCGACGACGCACAAAGTTTTCGGAGAAAGCGTCGCGATTCTCTCCGGCGGAGCTCTGTTATCTCTGGCGTTTGAGAATTTAACGGAAGCTGACGTGTCATCTGACAGAATCGTTAAAACCGTTAAGGAGTTAGCTAAGTCTATAGGAACTAAAGGGCTTGTAGCGGGCCAAGCTATGGATTTAAGTAGCGAAGGGTTGGCCCAAAACGACGTCGGATTAGAGGATTTGGAATTTATTCATGTTCATAAAACCGGTTCGTTACTCGAAGCTTCGGCGGTTATCGGAGCGATCATCGGAGGAGGAACGGAGGAAGAGATTGAGAAAGTTAGGAATTTCGCGAGATGTATTGGATTGTTGTTTCAGGTGGTTGATGATATTTTGGATGAGACGAAATCGTCGGAGGAATTGGGGAAAACCGCCGGGAAAGATTTGATCGCTGGGAAGCTGACGTATCCGAAAGTGTTGGGATTAGAGAAATCGAAGGTGTTTGTGAAGAAGTTGAAGAAGAATGCGAAAGAACATCTTAGAGGGTTTGACTCGGAGAAAGTCAAACCTTTGATAGGTCTTGCTAATTTCATTGCCAACAGAAGTAACTGAAAAATGTGTTTAGTGAAGATGAAGTTTTTAATATTAATGAAATAGTGAAATAAACTGTTTAATTAATGTAATAAAATTTGAAAACATTATGTTCATTTTTAGATTCTAATTTAACTCTATATGTTTACGTTAATCCACGATTTGTCAAGCGTCATGTTAGTTTAGTTGTTCTAGTGTATTAGTAGTGGCCATGACATCGAGTCTCACATGACGATAAAATTAAAAAATGTACACGATCTATGGTGAATTATAGAAAATTAATTTTTCATTGATTTTTGTATAAATAACTATTGTTAAATGGTAACTAAAAACTAGAAAATTAGTTTAAATCTATCGAAGACCAATCTTGAAAATTCAGAGAACTAAATACAATATAACAAATTATTATATTCGCTCCGAGAAATTTGTTTTTTAAAGACCTAAAATACACTTAATGTAAAAGTTAATACTAAAAATTTGGAGACTAGATATAATGTTTCACCTTGCTTTAAATGAACTAGATTCTAAGCCTATCAAATATTGATGAACAAGTTTACAGTATTTAACTTTTAGACCACTTGTTAACAATTAACATATATGGATCGAAGCAATAACGAATTCATGACGGAATTTTAGAGGGGAAAAAATAATTTATAAGCAAATAGTCAAATTTTACGTAATAATTTATATATATATATATATATATATATATAACATGCAAAACAAATATTTTCTGGGATTTGAATTTTTATTGTAAAAAAAACGAAATAATTTGTAAGTTTGAGAACCATTTTGTATATTCATAAAGTTTAAGAAAAAATTGGTAAGAAGAATAAGATTCCATATAATTAAATTAGAGATGACCGGTCTTATAATAAGTCAGTCAACCATTGAACAAGACGAACCATCACGTCGACCCACGAGTCAATTAACTTATTACAAAAGTTTCATGCATACAACACACAATGTTTCATGTCGGAATTTCAGTTAAAGCTGAACATAAAAAAAAATAGATTCCTAATGAGAAACATCTCTGCATCTTCTTCAGGACCAAAATCTAACTCTCCACGTCTTAATTTTTTTAATTAATGTATTTGATTCATCAATAAGAATCCAGCTCATTGAATTTGAGACATTCATAAATAAACATACATTTTAAATACAAGATTTATAATATATTAAAACCAAAATAAATCCCATAAAAATCTTCCAAGTATTACAATTAATGTATTGACCAAATGTTACCTCAAGGCAACTCAAATAACATTAAGCAAGATTATCTTTATCTGTTCATAAAGGAAAAAAACCAACAATCTTGAAAAGCCAAACTCAAAATCCAAACCCGCCTTCTCACGACATCATTTCCGTCCTGATCATCAGTCGAAAACAAAAAAAAAATTCAATCCAAACCATTCATATATCATAATATTGAATCATAAGTAAGATATGTCTGATCCACACCTAAACTCAACAAGCAAGAACTTTTTTTTTTTTTGTCGTCACAAGCAAGAACTTTAAGCATAAAAAAGTTATACTTTCAGGGCATCAATTTTTAAAACTATTTACGTATTGACCCAAAACTTTTTCTTTTGCTTTAAACACCCAAACACCTAAGTCCGTACATGGCTTTATGGATCACAAGTAAGATATATCTGATCTTGACCTAAAACTCAACAAACAAGAACTTTAAACCTAAGAAAAAATACATTTTGAAGGCATCAATTTTTAAAACTATATACTTTATAGACTGAAACACTTAAGGCTCTTACCAGGTAGTTTCTTCACTAGTTGAACCAGCCGGATATCGAATAATCCTCTGTAAAATCACGGTTCTCGCCTTCGTCACATCGCTATAATACTTATTCGCATGAGTCCCAAGCTCTTCAATGGTATCAGTAACCGAATCAAGCTTCTTCTTAATCTCATCTATAGCAAGCTTCACCACATTCTCTTCCGAAGCCGCAAACTCAGCTTTCTTCAACAAGAATTCAATCTCCACTTCCACTTTACGGACAAGAACACTTATGTTATCCATCTCCTTAACCGATATATATGTTCCGATTCGAATCGATGTAAGAATCTCTCTTTGTCCTTTAACTACTTTCTCGTATTTCTTCCATAGAGAGTTGCACCATTTACCAACAGAACCTACGGGAACAGATAATGCACCGGCTATTGCTGCTACAACGGGCGGTGCAGCCACAGCGGCTGCTACCACCGAGAAGATAATCACGGAGATAAATGCAGTCATAAACACCATGTTTGATACTCTTTTCCATGTTTTGATGTTCTTAAGCTTCTTATCAAGTTTTCTCTTTAGCTTATGAAGCTCCTCAAGCATCAGAACTTGATGTTTATGTACCAAATCGAATAGCGAAAAGAACTCTTTAGTAAAGGGATCACCCGCATCTTTAAACCTCTTAAGCTCCTCAAGTGTCTTCACATACTTCCGATTCTCCTTTCCCCCTTTTGTCGGTATCTCAGCCTCTTCCTCAAACTGCTTAACCGCAAACTGGATAATCACTTGACTCCTCCTCGCACGGTTAAGACAATTCTCAAGCTCAGAACAGAAATCCATAGTCTTTGAAGTGCTTTCAAAGTACAAATTCACAAGTGAGAACAAATCTTGATTGTTCCAAATGTCTTCTTTGTCCTGTAAGATAACTTTGACTACATCTTGGTTCATATCTAGAAGACATTGTGTTACTTCTTTAAGTGAATCAAATGACAAAGATTTGATCTCAACGCCTGAAGCTAACTTATTGATGACTCGGTTGGTTCGTTCGTGGAGAGCTGAGTCGAAAGATTCGAGCTTCGGATCTTCACTACAAGCTCTTTCGTATGAGCTTAAGTGCTCTGTGTAAGAAGGGTTTATCTTGATCTGTACAGGCGTTGAAGGTGACCCAAATTCGTGTTTGCTAGATTTTCCTCCCATCATTTTCCTACTGTCCATGAAAATTGTTTGATTTCGAAACCCTAATCAAAGATCAAAAGCTACGAATTACAAATCAGACCTATCTTAATCTTAGATAATCAAAATGGGGTTTTTGAATTAAAGCTTAAAGCAACAAACTTTATACCTAATCTTGCGGAGAAATCTAAAAATTGAAACCGACATTGAAGAGAGAGAGAGAGAGAGAAAAAAGGCGGAGACTTTAATAAGATTTTGAAGATCATGAAAGTAGAGAAGTAAGTAATACCTGGGAATTTTTGCAGATGAGTTTGGTAATGAAAGAAATCAGAAGTTTTGTTTTGTAAAAAGGTTGAATTTTTAGAGGGTGAATGAAGTTTAAATAGGGTTTAAGAAGAAGAAGAAGAAGTAGCTTGTACGCTTTGGGAAAATCAGAAAGGAAAAAGAGAAAGAAAATGCAGTGAACTTTTCAGGGAGAGAGAGATTTAAGGAATCACGCGGTTTTAAGACAGTGTGAAGAGAGTCTTCCAATATTCGACTTCTGGTCTTTATGGATTCCTCAATGTTACGAAAAAACGAGGAAAAGACGGTAAAAATAAACAAATGATTTTTTATTTTATTTTATTTTCTTCTGCCCATTCGGTATTTATGTAAACTGACATTTTAAGGGATAAGCTTAGTTTTTTTTGGAAGAAAAGAAAAATTGTAAATGGATAAGAGGTGTTTTATTTAAAACTAGATGATATTCCGCGCGTCGTGTGTGGATTTAATTTTTTTTTAATATTTTATTTTGTTTATATATGTTATTATTATTTTTGTTTCAATTTTATTATTTTATATGTAATTTTTTTTATTGTCGTGGTTAAACAAAGTTGTTATTCATAATAATGATTTATATATACAAATTAATATATTTGTATATTTTTTTTTTTTAATATATTTTTCTTTAAATTAATTCATAGAATTTTATGTGTTAGGTGAAATTAATTCCTAAAATTTGGGTATATTTATAGGATTTTTTTTTTTTAACCGATTTTTTTTCTTCTTAATTTTTGTTTTTTATTTATAATAGTAAAGAGTCTACGTTTTTTCTTTAACTATTAATAGGAAAGGTACGTACGTTAAACAAAATATGTTTTGGAAGTTGTATTTTTTCATTAAACTAACCTAATTAGTTTTTTACCATTTTATCCTTCTAGTGCTTTTAATTTTTTTTTTAACTACTAGTGCTTTTAATTTTGTAATGGCAATCGAAGTAATTGTTTACAAAATTAATATTTTTTTTAAAAAAATTTCCCCTTTTAATATATAGTAGATGTGTGTTTTTTGTATTTTTTTTTTGCGAATTTTTTTATAGGTAGACCAAAAATAATAATTTTTTATATATGTATAATAATTATATAAGTGAAATTATTTACTAAAAATAAAATAGTTTATAAATTTTTATTTTAATAATTATGAAAGTAACTAAAATATTTTTTGTCATTAGAATTAGATTTATTGATTATTTTAAATCTAATTAATTTTTATTCAAATTCGGAGACATCAATATTCACCTTTAGTCATAATAATAGACCATGGATATTCTACTCTTAAAAATAAATAACTAATAAGTTATAAAGAAATTTTGTTTTTTTTTGTCTAAAGAAAGGAAAAAGTTATCAATGGTAACGGCTTAAAAATTGAAGCCACGCGTCCATGGATATTCTTTTTTTTTTATTTAGCCGGCCTATCTCTTTTAACCATTAGAAGAAAACATATTGATGGAATAAAAACATTTTAAAAAGAAGATATTTTGTGTGGCTAAACACTAAATAGCGTAAGATATGTATTGGATTTCAAAAAAATAAAAAAAATAAAAATAATATACACAAATAAAATTATATTTGTTTTTTATTTTTTTTCATAATATTAATTTATATATTGTTAAAATGAATATAGTTAACAATTAATTAAGTTTCAACCACTCAATCAACGCATATTATTAACTACAATAGTTACATAGTAATTACGTAATGCATGTTTACATAGTATTTACGTAAAAAAAAATGCAAAAAATTTCGAACTATCCAAAATATTAAGAAAATTTTCGAATTATATAAAATGCAAAATAAATCTTAAGTTATATAAAAATTAGCAAAATTAATTTCGTTTATGAACTGCAAAATAAATCTCGAAATTACTAAAAATCTGCAAAATAAATCTCGAATTTATTGAAAAACTGCAACATAAATCTCGATATATATAAACTGCAAAAATCAATCTTATTAAAAACATTATTTAGCGGTTTTGGCGGGAAATTATAGTTTTCAGACTTTGGCAGGAAATAATAATTTTGCGGTTATGGCGGGAAATCATAATTTTGCAATTTTGACGGAAATTATTATTTTGCGGTTTTGACGGGAATTTTTTTTTAACAAAGTCAAATTTCTCAGACGAACATAGCCTATTTTTTTAAAAAAATGTGTTAATGAAAAAGTTTTTTTGCATATTTTTAATAAGATCGAGCATTATTTTACAGTTTATATAGATTGAAATTTATTTTGCAATTAGATGACAACTAAATTCAAGCTCTCCAGAAAAAAGAAGAAGGTGATATAGATCGAGGTTTATTTTGGAAGTAAATAGTTCGAGGTTTATTTTACATTTATTTTTATAGTTCAAGTTTTTATTTTCATTTTTTGGATAGTTGGAAGTTTATTTTGTTGGTTTTTAAAAAGTTCGAGGTTTATTTTGCATTTTATATAGTTCGAAGTTTTTCTTGCATTTTTCGGATAGTTCGAGGTTTTTTTGCATTTTTCCTTTTACGTAATGCATTTTTATTCTTTCATTGATGGAAGACAAAACTATGTTTGGGAACGAAGAGTAGGTTGTTAGAGGGTCTCTTTTGCAAATACTATATGTACAACTATCAAATTGATGAAGAGGTCGTCCGTCCACTATTTTTCATAAGTTCGCAAGAATTTATAGTTGTTCGCATACTAGCTCTGGCGGACTAGTAGACAATATCTATGTGCTCAAGCCTGGGGGGCTGCGGATTAGTTTAATTTTTTTCTGTAATTTTTTTATCATTAAAAATACAAATTATTTTTACCAAGATACATATGTTTTTAAATTGGACCGTGTAATTTAATTGGACAATGTAGTTTTTTAGATTTAGGCTATAAAACAATTTTTTTTGTGAGAAGGCTATAAAACAAATTTAAATAAACCGCAGGCTAACTTGCGGCTCGCCCGCAAAAGCCTGTGTACAAAAAAGTTGCACCAAAGCCAACCTATACCGATACATATTAAATTAAATCCACAAAAAGTCCACTCGATTTGACTGTTCTAATTATATACCATAAGTTTTTGATAGATATCTGGTATATGAGGTGACATTAGTGTATATAGAACGGGTCCATGTAATCTCCTATAATAGTTAATGCCCGCTTAGATGATGGGGTAGTCTACTAAAATGGCATTAGGCTTATAACTTGGTGGGTTTTTTTTGTTAATATTTGGGCAACAACAGGCTGACCTATTAGCCTAAATTTTATTAAAGGGAAATTTCATCGTAGAGGTTGGAAATCGAACTACCAATACCAAGATCATGATAGTGGCCTCAAACCACTAGATTAAAGGACATCTGTTATAACTCGGTGGTTTTCTATCATGCATGTTTTAGGATCCTTTTCTAAACCACCATGCAAAAAGAACATAAATTAAATTTGGTTCGAAGTATGTAATTGCATTTATAAGTATGTAATTTCACTTGTGTGAATATGCTTTTATACCGTAAACGAAGTTGTACTCGGCCGACCCCATTATTAAAAGAATAATTAAAATTGAATTAACTAAAATTAATCTAGGTTTTCTTAAAGTAAAATGTTTATTTTTAATTTCTAGTTAATTTCATATTATGATTTATAATTTAAAAGGTTTTATCAGTTTTTTATCAAACAATGACCAATACCAGTTTTAGATAAATTTAAAACTACTATTTCCAAAGAGATTTTTTTGTAAATTTTTACTGACTGTTGACAACATGCCAATTCTAGGCAATGTTTAAATTTTACAATTATTTTTCTCTTTTTTTTTTGCATTTTTTCTTATTTTCTTATATTATATAATTACCTAATTATATAAGAGATACATCTCTACATTGTTCGGAATTTTAAAAATGTTTAAAGATTTCATAGTATCATCAACCTGGATTGACAATTTCTAATTGATTAGAAATTGTTAAAATCCTCATATTTTAAATCGAATATCGATTATATTTCTCCTCACGTTACCACTTTCTATAATCTATTTGAATAATTAATTTAAACAATCATTCAATACGAAATACGATTCAGATACCAAAACAAAAATATTATTAACACAAATTTCTGTCATACCTTCAAATTTACCTTAATTTTTTTTTATCAGATTATGCAACAATATAAAATACGAAAGCTAGAATTCATCTTAATAATTTACAAGCAAAAAAAAAGAGAAATTCATTTTCAAAAGTTTAAAAAAAGTTACAATCTTTAAAACCAAAAAAAGATTCTCTATTACATAAACCACAAGTAATGATCATAATAACGTTTCCATGAATCCAAAGTGTCTAAATCCCTTGTCGGAGAATATTACTAAATGAATTTAGTTCTGTTTTTTTTTTTTTGCAATATAAATATTTAATTAGCTAAAGCTAATAAAGGTTGAAACCTTTTTCGAATAAATCCTTGAAGCTGCTCTTCACTCTGCTCTGCAAATTCCTTCGATTTCTCCAAACCCATCAATTTTGGATACGTTAGATTGTTGGCAATTAAATTTTTTCTTAAATATTTTGGTAAAAAATTATTTTGAAATGGAGAATTATAAAAGTAGCTATTTGATTTTTTTTTTAGGTTTATTTGTTCATTTGTTGTTATGTTTATTGTAAAAAACAAAATAAAATAAAATAAGTTGCTAGTTTACAATTAACCCAATTTATTTTTAATTAAATTAGATTATTTAAAAAACCTACACGAATAAAATTACATAGTAAACTTTAATCAGAACTAATATTTAAAATGCTACGACAAAAAAAATATATTTAATGATTTATATGTATAGATTAAGAATAGTTACCTATAATTAAACTAAATAAATATTATATTACCAAAATGAAACAATGTTATAGTACTAAAATCTCCTAAATAAATATTATACTACCAAATTTTTTTTTTTAATTCAATGTTTTTCGTTAATTCAAGAATGGATAGAAAATAAATGTTTATTTTTTTTTAAATTACTCTTTTAATATATGGCAAGTTTTTAAATTAAATTTACATAAATATAATAAAAATAATTTAAACGAATAACTAACGTCCAAAATATAAAAAGAAAACTAATGTTATAAATTGATACAGCAAAGTAGAAACTAGAAATATCTTCGAGAGCACATACACAAACGTCAAGTCAGAATCTTAAGAGATCAACTTAAAATCATCCAATTAAGGATGGGCAGAAGACTCCTCAAATCAACCATTTGTCCACACACTTCCTGTGGTATATATATGTCCACAATAGGGCATATTCCGACACCACTCTCCTGGTTCGAATTCCTCTTGACAAATCACACATAAGTTTCCCTACCGGTTGGTATCTTCTGTGAATCTAAACTGCGGAAGTCTTTTAATCAATCTTGACGATCTGCAATTGAATTTACATAATTATTTAATAATAATAAAAAGAAAAACTAAAGTAGCTTATTAACATCGTATCTAAACAAGTCCGGTCATGAGATTAAAAAATTTATTGGAACCTCGGACAAATCTAAAATTGAGGAGACAAATCTAAGAGTTTGATTCTAAGATAAAATATTAAAAAAAAAAATTTGGGTCGAGGCAAATGTTTCATCTCGCTACGTTCAGGACCATCATGTATCTAAAAGATAAAAACATAAATAAACAAATATTAATATAGAAAAATTAACAAGTTTTTTTTTTTGTTTCGAGTCTTTGTCTAAGTCAGCACTCCCCAGAGACATGCTTTTTAAAACAAATTTGTTTTTTACCAATAATTGTTTTTTTTTAAATTGTATTCTATTGAAAAGCCTGAGAATAAGAATAATAGAACAATAAAAATGTATTTCCGTTGGAGAGAAGCTTTTAATTTCTGTTATATTTCCGATTTCGAAAAGTCTTGTTTCCATTTCTTTCCCATCCCTATGTATATCTTTGTTTTGGAGGAAGCTAAAGAATGAGGTACAGGCCCAATATAAGTTCCAGTCCATTCTGTTTGGGGGTGGAAATTAACATTTAAAAAATTTACGAGGTCCGATAACTAATTTTTATAGAAATGAAAATAGATTTCTGCGTCAAGTCACACTTTATAAGATTCTCTAGTACATAAAACTATTCGCATGGATCATCATAATGTTGTCATAAAAACTTTTTCAAGAATCCAAAATATATAGTAGTACGTATAAAGTTAAATTTTCTCCGTCATTTCTTACAAACGCATAATACTTTAAATTTATCAGTAATCAAATTTATCTACCTAATCAAATTCTTATTTAAAAACGAATCACATATATCCTATTTAATGCAACAGAATATAATTAGGGTAAATTGTGTGTACATTATAAGGAATAAAAATAAATTATGCAAAATATTAGTACACTTTTTTACTTGTAATTCTAAATTTTGGTAGCTGATTTCGGATGAGATTTGCAATTTTTGGCATGAGTTCCGAAGCTGTTTTTTGTGTATTTAACAAAATAAATTGTAACTTTTTGTTAATTAATATTACGTGTGTTTACTCCTCTCTTTTTATTTTCTGTCCACTCCATCATAAAGTGACAAATTACTCTAAAAAATATGATTTTTCTTCTGTTACTTCGTTAATCTGGATTTATTAAATGTATTATTTTTATAAATAGTAAAATTTTAACCAAAAAATAGAATAATCACAAATTACACTCAAATTTTATTATTCTAACCTACAAGGCTACAATCTATTTGAGTCCAAAAGATGAGAAAACACATGCAATGTATTTACGCTGCCAATGGAATCCAGAACAATAAATGTTGAGTGATCTATGAAATTGGACAAGTATACGTAAAAATCAAAACCTTCTTAAACACTTCACTCTATCTATTTTTTAATATATGTGTGTTAATATATTTATGTTTTATTTTGTTTATTTGTCAATGGTCGAGTCTTGAAAATTGAAGCCACGTGGCACAAGGATTTTCTGTCTAATTGAATATCTTAACCGTAAGAAATAAAGTACGAGTTTTTTTTTTTTTACTAGCTCAACTGGCTAAATTAGTAGTATCTAATTTCTTCTCAACTGGAGAGACCCGGGTTCGAACCCCGGTCTGGTGTAGATATACAGAGGTAACAACCATTTGTGCCACTTGTCTTCCACCGTACGAGTTTTTTTTTTTTAATTGCCAAGGAGTAGTAAATACCAAAATGTAAAGTCTTATATTTTTCAAACTCACCCGGATTGACAATTTTTAATTGATTATAAACTGTTGAAATCCTCGTATAATAATATTTTGATCTGACAATAATCATGCTCGGTTCTAATTTTTTTTTTTTGTCAAAGTAAGTTCTAAATTTAATTTTAATATTTTCACCTAATTTTTTATTATTATTAAAAACCTCCTATTTTCAAAAAAATATTATTTTTGGCACTAAATTTTAACATCTTCTAATATAGATTTCTTTCTTTCAGTCCGGAACCTCTAAAAAATGAAGACATAATCTTATAAAATTCGCTATTTTCTTCTCGTTCTCTCTTTTATATAATAAATTTGAATATTAAATTTTAACAACCATACAATAAGACACATGATTTTCAGATATCAAATAATTAATAGTAGTAATTAATTCAATTGAAAATGTTATGCGGAGAATCTCTCAAGTCATATATATATATATATTACTTTCTATATACTTTTTTCAACAATTTAACAGGTTATTTAATTTTTAATTAATCTCTCCTTAACTGGAAAAATTAGAATTCGAACTCTGGTCACGTATTTTTTTTTAAATATTTTTTTAGAGGATTAATTTTAAATAAGTGTTATTTAAGGTAAAAAAATATTATTTTTTTTCCATTTTTATCCTCATATCATATAAAGTAATGATTAGTTTTTTTTAGAAACCCAATAAAATACAACTAAAAAGTTGTGAAAATAAATATAATGATTATGAAAAATATAGGGTTAAAATTGTCTAAATTTTTTTTCTTTTAATTTTTTTTATCGTCTTATATTAAATTTAAACCTACAACCTGGATGATTAAGAAAAAATATTATTTTTTCTTTATATTATTATGCAAATATATAAAACGACCCTTGAAAAAAAAATAGTAAGTAATAACACAGTCATAGTCTCACACACCCAACGAGAATTATATTTAAAACATATAACAAAGTGAAGAGAGATGTCACGGTGGTTGTTACCTGATTCTTTATAGTGAGTTTGTGACCAATTACGTTTTTAGTTGAAAAAATAAAGATAATATAATTAGGTCATCTGAATGTAATAGCATCATGCTTTTAACTCGTTATTCATAAATTTTAGCAAAATATTGTAATTATTTTACTCCAAATAAATGATTTAATTAAAAATTCATCAGCTAAATAAAATGTATAAATATTTAAACAGAGTAGGGATTAAAATAAATTGTAGGAATTTACAGTTTAATTGACTAATTCTCAGATTCCTTATTAAAACAAATCAAATAAACTAATAATATGTTTTAAGTTATATATTTCAATTCGTTATCTAAAACCAATAAACTGAATTAATTTATCAAATTTGCATAAAACCTATGAAATATTAATCACTTTGATCAAACTTTAATAAATATTTATATTTTTTTCTCGTCAAAAAATGGCAATTTAAGACAACCAAAAATTTAAAAAATTAAGATTGTACTAGACTATTTTATGCACACAAGATTTCAATGCTCTAATATTAAATGTTGGAAAAAAAAATCAAAAATCATGTAATCAAATATATAGTAGATATAGTCGTACGTATAAAGTCAAATTTCTTTGTTTTCTCCGTCAATTCTTACAAGCGCATAATGCTTTAAATTTATCTACCTAATTAAATCCTTATTTAAAAATGAATCACATATTTAATCCAACACGATATAATTAAGGTAAATTGTATAGACATGCTTGACAAAAAAAAAACTGTATAGACAAAATATTAGTATTTTTTTCACTTAAAATAAAATAAAAATTGTTTTTTGCTAATTAATAATTTAATATTACGTATATTTCCTCTATTTTTTTCTCCACTCCATAATGGCATAACAAATTTACAAAAATAGAATTTTTGCTCCAATTGTTAATCTGGATTTATATTAAAAATATTAATTTTTTAACTGAAAATAGAATAATTACTAATTACGCTTAAATTTATTAGTTATCTGGATGTTAGTCTAACCTACACTCCATTTGCATTGAAAGAGAGTAGAAGATACATGCAATGTATATACAGGGCTGGCCCTGAGTAGAGCGGGACGAAACATTAGCCTCGACCCCCAAAATTTTTTAAAAAAATTTATATTTGATTTTAGGCCCAATTTTTCCAAAAAAAAAAATTACCTTATAAGAGGCCCCCGAAATTTTAGATTTGTTTGAAGCCCCGCAACCTCAGGACCGGTCCTGTGTATATACAATGACAATGGAAACCAGTAATCTATCAAATTTTGACAAATATGTAAAAAGCAAATACTTGTTCTTACCGTACGTGTATATATATATATATATGGTATGTCTTTGTTTATTTGTCTGAAATTCTGAATAATCAGTGGTCGAGTCTTGACAATTGAATCCACGTGGCCAGTGGCGGAGCCGGGAAAAAAATTTAAGGGGGCAAATTTTTTTTTTTTTAAAACAGTTGCTTCGGGATGGTTCGGATCGGTTCGTTTCCGAAAATTTTGGAAGGCAAAGGAAATTTTAAGGGAGAAAAAAAAATTTAGGGGGGTATAGTATAATTTTACATAGAATTTTTTTTTTTTTTTTT